>OX424575.1:72081787-72264247 GCA_949152435.1 Gastracanthus pulcherrimus
CAGTAGAGATATAAAAGTTGAGGTTTTACATTGATTGATTGAGAGGTCTGAATTGGGGATAAGGATTTATGAATCAGGTTCTATTGCTGTAAAATACAATTTAATATTGATGCTTTAAATGGTATAGTAGAGATATAAAAGTTGAAGTTTTACATTGATTGATTGAGAGGTCTGATTTGGGGGATAAGGATTAATGAATCAGGTTCTATTGCTGTAAAATAAAATTTAATATTGATGCAGTAGAGATATAAAAGTTGAGGTTTTACATTGATTGATTGAGAGGTCTGAATTGGGGATAAGGATTTATGAATCAGGTTCTATTGCTGTAAAATACAATTTAATATTGATGCTTTAAATGGTATAGTAGAGATATAAAAGTTGAAGTTTTACATTGATTGATTGAGAGGTCTGAATTGGAGGATAAGGATTTATGAATCAGGTTCTATTGCTGTAAAATACAATTTAATATTGATGCTTTAAATGGTATAGTAGAGATATAAAAGTTGAAGTTTTACATTGATTGATTGAGAGGTCTGAATTGGTGGATAAGGATTTATGAATCAGGTTCTATTGCTGTAAAATACAATTTAATATTGATCAGTAGAGATATAAAAGTTGAGGTTTTACCTTGATTGATTGAGAGGTCTGAATTGGGGGATAAAGATTTATGAATCAGGTTCTCTTGCTGTAAAATACAATTTAATATTGATGCTTTAAATGGTATAGTAGAGATATAAAAGTTGAAGTTTTACATTGATTGATTGAGAGGTCTGAATTGGAGGATAAGGATTTATGAGTCAGGTTCTATTGCTGTAAAATACAATTTAATATTGATGCTTTAAATGGTATAGTAGAGATATAAAAGTTGAAGTTTTACATTGATTGATTGAGAGGTCAGAATTGGGGGGGTAAGGATTTATGAATCAGGCTCTATTGCACTAAAATACAATTTAATATTGATGCTTTAAATCGTATAGTAGAGATATAAAAGTTGAAGTTTTACATTGATTGATTGAGAGGTCTTAATTGGGGGATAAGGATTTATAAATCAGGTTCTATTGCTGGATAATACAATTTAATATTGATGCAGTAGAGATATAAAAGTTGAGGTTTTACATTGGTTGATTGAGGGGTTTGAATTGGGGGATAAGGATTTATGAATCAGGTTTTATTGCTGTAAAATACAATTTAATATTGATGCAGTAGAGATATAAAAGTTGAGGTTTTACATTGATTGATTGAGAGGTCTGAATTGGGGATAAGGATTTATGAATCAGGTTCTATTGCTGTAAAATATAATTTAATATTGATGCAGTAGAGATATAAAAGTTGAGGTTTTACATTGATTGATTGAGAGGTCTGAATTGGGGGATTAGGATTTATGAATCAGGTTCTATTGCTGTAAAATACAATTTAATATTGATGCTTTAAATGGTATAGTAGAGATATAAAAGTTGAAGTTTTACATTGATTGATTGAGAGGTCTGAATTGGAGGATAAGGATTTATGAATCAGGCTCTATTGCACTAAAATACAATTTAATATTGATGCTTTAAATCGTATAGTAGAGATATAAAAGTTGAAGTTTTACATTGATTGATTGAGAGGTCTTAATTGGGGGATAAGGATTTATAAATCAGGTTCTATTGCTGTATAATACAATTTAATATTGATGCAGTAGAGATATAAAAGTTGAAGTTTTACATTGATTGATTGAGAGGTCTTAATTGGGGGATAAGGATTTATAAATCAGGTTCTATTGCTGTATAATACAATTTAATATTGATGCAGTAGGGATATAAAAGTTGAGGTTTTACATTGGTTGATTGAGGGGTTTGAATTGGGGGATAAGGATTTATGAATCAGGTTTTATTGCTGTAAAATAAAATTTAATATTGATGCTTTAAATGGTATAGTAGAGATATAAAAGTTGAAGTTTCACATTGATTGATTGAGAGGTCTGAATTGGAGGATAAGGATTTATGAATCAGGTTCTATTGCTGTAAAATACAATTTAATATTGATGCTTTAAATGGTATAGTAGAGATATAAAAGTTGAAGTTTTACATTGATTGATTGAGAGGTCTGAATTGGTGGATAAGGATTTATTAATCAGGTTCTATTGCTGTAAAATACAATTTAATATTGATCAGTAGAGATATAAAAGTTGAGGTTTTACCTTGATTGATTGAGAGGTCTGAATTGGGGGATAAAGATTTATGAATCAGGTTCTCTTGCTGTAAAATACAATTTAATATTGATGCTTTAAATGGTATAGTAGAGATATAAAAGTTGAAGTTTTACATTGATTGATTGAGAGGTCTGAATTGGGGATAAGGATTTATGAATCTGGTACTATTGCTGTAAAATAAAATTTAATATTGCTGCTTTAAATGGTATAGTAGAGATATAACAGTTGAGGTTTTACTATGATTGATTCAGAGGTCTGAATTGGGGGATAAGGATTTATGTATCAGGTTCTATTGCCGTAAAATACAATTTAATATTGATGCTTTAAATGGTATAGTAGATATATAAAACTTGAGGTTTTACATTGATTGATGAGAGGTCTGAATTGGGGGATAAGGATTAATGAATCAGGTTCTATTGCTGTAAAATAAAATTTAATATTGATGCAGTAGAGATATAAAAGTTGAGGTTTTACATTGATTGATTGAGAGGTCTGAATTGGGGATAAGGATTTATGAATCAGGTTCTATTGCTGTAAAATACAATTTAATATTGATGCTTTAAATGGTATAGTAGAGATATAAAAGTTGAAGTTTTACATTGATTGATTGAGAGGTCTGAATTGGAGGATAAGGATTTATGAATCAGGTTCTATTGCTGTAAAATACCATTTAATATTGATGCTTTAAATGGTATAGTAGATATATAAAAGTTGAGGTTTTACATTGATTGATTGAGAGGTCTGAATTGGGGGATAAGGATTTATGTATCAGGTTCTATTGCTGTAAAATACAATTTAATATTGATGCAGTAGAGATATAAAAGTTGAGGTTTTACATTGATTGATTGAGGGGTTTGAATTGGGGGATAAGGATTTATGAATCTGGTTCTATTGCTGTAAAATATAATTTAATATTGATGCAGTAGATATATAAAAGTTGAGGTTTTACATTGATTGATTGAGAGGTCTGAATTGGGGATAAGGATTTATGAATCTGGTTCTATTGCTGTAAAATAAAATTTAATATTGATGCTTTAAATGGTATAGTAGAGATATAAAAGTTGAAGTTTTACATTGATTGATTGAGAGGTCTGAATTGGGGGATAAGGATTTATGAATCAGGTTCTATTGCTGTAAAATACAATTTAATATTGATGCTTTAAATGGTATAGTAGAGATATAACAGTTGAGGTTTTACATTGATTGATTGAGAGGTCTGAATTGGGGGATAAGGATTTATGAATCAGGTTCTATTGCTGTAAAATACAATTTAATATTGATGCTTTAAATGGTATAGTAGAGATATAACAGTTGAGGTTTTACATTGATTGATTCAGAGGTCTGAATTGGGGGATAAGGATTTATGTATCAGGTTCTATTGCTGTAAAATACCATTTAATATTGATGCTTTAAATGGTATAGTAGATATATCAAAGTTGAGGTTTTACATTGATTGATTGAGAGGTCTGAATTGGGGGATAAAGATTTATGAATCAGGTTCTATTGTTGTAAAATACAATTTAATATTGATGCAGTAGAGATATAAAAGTTGATGTTTTACATTGATTGATTGAGAGGTCTGAATTGGGGATAAGGATTTATGAATCTGGTTCTATTGCTGTAAAATACAATTTAATATTGATGCTTTAAATGGTATAGTAGAGATATAAAAGTTGAGGTTTAACATTGATTGACTGAGAGGTCTGAATTGGAGGATTAAGATTTATGATTCAGGTTCTATTGCTGTAAAATACAATTTAATATTGATGCTTTAAATGGTATAGTAGAGATATAAAAGTTGAAGTTTTACATTGATTGATTTAGAGGTCTGAATTGGGGGATAAGGATTTATGAATCAGGTTCTATTGCTGTAAAATACAATTTAATATTGTTGCAGTAGAGATATAAAAGTTGAGGTTTTACATTGATTGATTGAGAGGTCTGAATTGGGGGATAAGGATTTATGAATCAGGTTCTATTGCTGTAAAATACAATTTAATATTGATGCTTTAAATGGTATAGTAGAGATATAAAAGTTGAGGTTTTACATTGATTGATTGAGAGGTCTGAATTGGGGGATAAAGATTTATGAATCAGGTTCTATTGCTGTAAAATACAATTTAATATTGATGCTTTAAATGGTATAGTAGAGATATAAAAGTTGAAGGTTTACATTGATTGATTGAGAGCTCTGAACTGGAGGATAAGGATTTATGAATCCGGTTCTATTGCTGTAAAATACAATTTAATATTGATGCTTTAAATGGTATAGTAGAGATATAAAAGTTGAAGTTTTACATTGATTGATTGAGAGGTCAGAATTGGGGGATAAGGATTTATGAATCAGGTTCTATTGCTGTAAAATATAATTTAATATTGATGCAGTAGATATATAAAAGTTGAGGTTTTACATTGATTGATTGAGAGGTCTGAATTGGGGATAAGGATTTATGAATCTGGTTCTATTGCTGTAAAATAAAATTTAATATTGATGCTTTAAATGGTATAGTAGAGATATAAAAGTTGAAGTTTTACATTGATTGATTGAGAGGTCTGAATTGGGGGATAAGGATTTATGAATCAGGTTCTATTGCTGTAAAATACAATTTAATATTGATGCTTTAAATGGTATAGTAGAGATATAACAGTTGAGGTTTTACATTGATTGATTGAGAGGTCTGAATTGGGGGATAAGGATTTATGAATCAGGTTCTATTGCTGTAAAATACAATTTAATATTGATGCTTTAAATGGTATAGTAGAGATATAACAGTTGAGGTTTTACATTGATTGATTCAGAGGTCTGAATTGGGGGATAAGGATTTATGTATCAGGTTCTATTGCTGTAAAATACCATTTAATATTGATGCTTTAAATGGTATAGTAGATATATCAAAGTTGAGGTTTTACATTGATTGATTGAGAGGTCTGAATTGGGGGATAAAGATTTATGAATCAGGTTCTATTGTTGTAAAATACAATTTAATATTGATGCAGTAGAGATATAAAAGTTGAGGTTTTACATTGATTGTTTGAGAGGTCTGAATTGGGGATAAGGATTTATGAATCTGGTTCTATTGCTGTAAAATAAAATTTAATATTGATGCTTTAAATGGTATAGTAGAGATATAAAAGTTGAAGTTTTACATTGATTGATTGAGAGGTCTGAATTGGGGGATAAGGATTTATGAATCTGGTTCTATTGCTGTAAAATACAATTTAATATTGATGCTTTAAATAGTATAGTAGAGATATAAAAGTTGAAGTTTTACATTGATTGATTGAGAGGTCAGAATTGGGGGATAAGGATTTATGAATCAGGTTCTATTGCTGTAAAATACAATTTAATATTTATGCAGTAGAGATATAAAAGTTGAGGTTTTACATTGATTGATTGAGAGGTCTGAATTGGGGGATAAGGATTTATGAATCAGGTTCTATTGCTGTAAAATACAATTTAATATTGATGCTTTAAATGGTATAGTAGAGATATAAAAGTTGAGGTTTTACATTGATTGATTGAGAGGTCTGAATTGGGGGATAAAGATTTATGAATCAGGTTCTATTGCTGTAAAATACAATTTAATATTGATGCTTTAAATGGTATAGTAGATATATCAAAGTTGAGGTTTTACATTGATTGATTGAGAGGTCTGAATTGGGGGATAAAGATTTATGAATCAGGTTCTATTGTTGTAAAATACAATTTAATATTGATGCAGTAGAGATATAAAAGTTGAGGTTTTACATTGATTGTTTGAGAGGTCAGAATTGGGGGATAAGGATTTATGAATCAGGTTCTATTGCTGTAAAATACAATTTAATATTGATGCAGTAGAGATATAAAAGTTGAGGTTTTACATTGATTGATTGAGAGTTCTGAATTGGGGATAAGGATTTATGAATCAGGTTCTATTGCTGTAAATGCAATTTAATATTGATGCTTTAAATGGTATAGTAGAGATATAAAAGTTGAGGTTTTACATTGACTGATTGAAAGGTCAGAATTAGGCGATAAGGATTTATGAATCAGGTTCTATTGCTGTAAAATACAATTTAATATTGATGCAGTAGAGATATAAAAGTTGAGGTTTTACATTGATTGATTGAGAGGTCTGAATTGGGGATAAGGATTTATAAATCTGGTTCTATTGCTGTAAAACAAAATTTAATATTGATGCTTTAAATCGTATAGTAGATATATATATATATATATAAGTTGAAGTGTTACATTGATTGATTGAGAGTTCTTAATTGGGGATAAGGATTTATGAATCAGGTTCTATTGCTGTAAATACAATTTAATATTGATGCTTTAAATGGTATAGTAGAGATATAAAAGTTGAGGTTTTACATTGACTGATTGAGAGGTCAGAATTAGGCGATAAGGTTTTATGAATCAGGTTCTATTGCTGTAAAATACAATTTAATATTGATGCAGTAGAGATATAAAAGTTGAGGTTTTACATTGATGGATTGAGAGGTCTGAATTGGGGATAAGGATTTATAAATCTGGTTCTATTGCTGTAAAACAAAATTTAATATTGATGCTTTAAATCGTATAGTAGAGATATATATATAAGTTGAAGTGTTACATTGATTGATTGAGAGGTCTGAATTGGGGGATAACGATTTATGAATCAGGTTCTATTGCTGTAAAATACCATTTAATATTGATGCTTTAAATGGTATAGTAGATATATAAAAGTTGAGGTTTTACATTGATTGATTGAGAGGTCTGAATTGGGGGATAAGGATTTATGTATCAGGTTCTATTGCTGTAAAATACAATTTAATATTGATGCAGTAGAGATATAAAAGTTGAGGTTTTACATTGATTGATTGAGGGGTTTGAATTGGGGGATAAGGATTTATGAATCAGGTTCTATTGCTGTAAAATAAAATTTAATATTGATGCAGTAGAGATATAAAAGTTGAGGTTTTACATTGATTGATTGAGAGGTCTGAATTGGGGATAAGGATTTATGTATCTGGTTCTATTGCTGTAAAATACAATTTAATATTGATGCAATAGAGATATAAAAGTTGAGGTTTTACATTGATTGATTGAGAGGTCTTAATTGGGGGATAAGGATTTATGTATCAGGTTCTATTGCTGTAAAATACCATTTAATATTCATGCTTTAAATGGTATAGTAGATATATAAAAGTTGAGGTTTTACATTGATTGATTGAGAGGTCTGAATTGGGGGATAAGGATTAATGAATCCGGTTCTATTGCTGTAAAATAAAATTTAATATTGATGCAGTAGAGATATAAAAGTTCAGGTTTTACATTGATTGATTGAGAGGTCTGAATTGGGGATAAGGATTTATGAATCTGGTTCTATTGCTGTAAAATACAATTTAATATTGATGCAGTAGAGATATAAAAGTTGAGGTTTTACATTGATTGATTGAGGGGTTTGAATTGGGGGATAAGGATTTATGAATCAGGTTCTATTGCTGTAAAATACAATTTAATATTGATGCTTTAAATGGTATAGTAGAGATATAAAAGTTGAGGTTTTACATTGATTGATTGAGAGGTCTGAATTGGAGGATAAGGATTTATGAATCAGGTTCTATTGCTGCAAAATACAATTTAATATTGATGCTTTAAATGGTATAGTAGAGATATAAAAGTTGAAGTTTTACATTTATTGATTGAGAGGTCTGAATTGGGGGATAAGGATTTATAAATCAGGTTCTATTGCTGTATAATACAATTTAATATTGATGCAGTAGAGATATAAAAGTTGAGGTTTTGCATTGGTTGATTGAGGGGTTTGAATTGGGGGATAAGGATTTATGAATCAGGTTCTATAGCTGTAAAATACAATTTAATATTGATGCTTTAAATGGTATAGTAGAGATATAAATGTTGAAGTTTTACATTGATTGATTGAGAGGTCTGAATTGGGGGATAAGGATTTATGAATCTGGTTCGATTGCTGTAAAATACAATTTAATATTAATGCTTTAAATAGTATAGTAGAGATATAAAAGTTGAAGTTTTACATTTATTGATTGAGAGGTCAGAATTGGGGGATAAGGATTTATGAATCAGGTTCTATTGCTGTAAAATACAATTTAATATTGATGCAGTAGAGATATAAAAGTTGAGGTTTTACATTGATTGAATGAGAGTTCTGAATTGGGGATAAGGATTTATGAATCAGGTTCTATTGCTGTAAATACAATTTAATATTGATGCTTTAAATGGTATAGTAGAGATATAAAAGTTGAGGTTTTACATTGACTGATTGAGAGGTCAGAATTAGGCGATAAGGATTTATGAATCAGGTTCTATTGTTGTAAAATACAATTTAATATTGATGCAGTAGAGATATAAAAGTTGAGGTTTTACATTGATTGTTTGAGAGGTCTGAATTGGGGATAAGGATTTATGAATCTGGTTCTATTGCTGTAAAATAAAATTTAATATTGATGCTTTAAATGGTATAGTAGAGATATAAAAGTTGAAGTTTTACATTGATTGATTGAGAGGTCTGAATTGGGGGATAAGGATTTATGAATCTGGTTCTATTACTGTAAAATACAATTTAATATTGATGCTTTAAATAGTATAGTAGAGATATAAAAGTTGAAGTTTTACATTGATTGATTGAGAGGTCAGAATTGGGGGATAAGGATTTATGAATCAGGTTCTATTGCTGTAAAATACAATTTAATATTGATGCAGTAGAGATATAAAAGTTGAGGTTTTACATTGATTGATTGAGAGTTCTGAATTGGGGATAAGGATTTATGAATCAGGTTCTATTGCTGTAAATACAATTTAATATTGATGCTTTAAATGGTATAGTAGAGATATAAAAGTTGAGGTTTTACATTGACTGATTGAGAGGTCAGAATTAGGCGATAAGGATTTATGAATCAGGTTGTATTGCTGTAAAATACAATTTAATATTGATGCTTTAAATGGTATAGTAGAGATATAACAGTTGAGGTTTTACATTGATTGATTGAGAGGTCTGAATTGGGGGATAAGGATTTATGAATCAGGTTCTATTGCTGTAAAATACAATTTAATATTGATGCTTTAAATGGTATAGTAGAGATATAACAGTTGAGGTTTTACATTGATTGATTGAGAGGTCTGAATTGGGGGATAAGGATTTATGTATCAGGTTCTATTGCTGTAAAATACCATTTAATATTGATGCTTTAAATGGTATAGTAGATATATCAAAGTTGAGGTTTTACATTGATTGATTGAGAGGTCAGAATTGGGGGTTAAGGATTTATGAATCAGGTTCTATTGCTGTAAAATACAATTTAATATTGATGCAGTAGAGATATAAAAGTTGAGGTTTTACATTGATTGATTGAGAGTTCTGAATTGGGGATAAGGATTTATGAATCAGGTTCTATTGCTGTAAATACAATTTAATATTGATGCTTTAAATGGTATAGTAGAGATATAAAAGTTGAGGTTTTACATTGACTGATTGAGAGGTCAGAATTAGGCGATAAGGATTTATGAATCAGGTTCTATTGCTGTAAAATACAATTTAATATTGATGCAGTAGAGATATAAAAGTTGAGGTTTTACATTGATTGATTGAGAGGTCTGAATTGGGGATAAGGATTTATAAATCTGGTTCTATTGCTGTAAAACAAAATTTAATATTGATGCTTTAAATCGTATAGTAGAGATATATATATATATATATAAGTTGAAGTGTTACATTGATTGATTGAGAGGTCTGAATTGGGGGATAAGGATTTATGAATCAGGTTCTATTGCTGTAAAATACCATTTAATATTGATGCTTTAAATGGTATAGTAGATATATAAAAGTTGAGGTTTTACATTGATTGATTGAGAGGTCTGAATTGGGGGATAAGGATTTATGTATCAGGTTCTATTGCTGTAAAATACAATTTAATATTGATGCAGTAGAGATATAAAAGTTGAGGTTTTACATTGATTGATTGAGGGGTTTGAATTGGGGGATAAGGATTTATGAATCAGGTTCTATTGCTGTAAAATAAAATTTAATATTGATGCAGTAGAGATATAAAAATTGAGGTTTTACATTGATTGATTGAGAGGTCTGAATTGGGGATAAGGATTTATGAATCTGGTTCTATTGCTGTAAAATACAATTTAATATTGATGCAATAGAGATATAAAAGTTGAGGTTTTACATTGATTGATTGAGAGGTCTGAATTGGGGGATAATAGTCCAAGAAATGAGGAAGCGGCCCAATGTTAAATGTGCAAAAATTAATATCCGGAAAAAAAAAAGATGAGCGTGTAGGAAATTAAAATTCAGGATGAGTTTCTATTTGACGAGACTCGAGCCTGATTGCCGAACATAGCCTAAAAAATCGGCAAAGTTGCGAAAAGCGGTTTTTTGTTAATAACTAAAAAACTACAACTCCGATCGAAAAAAGTTAAATCAGGGAATTGTAGGTATTAAAAAGATCTATCATTTTGGTGTACTATATTTTTCGATATCATGGATACTTTTCGAGTTATATGAGAAAAACCGTGAAATATCGGGTTTTCTATAACTCGTTAACTATAACGTTTCCAAACTTGTTACTTGCTGTAAGTATAGCCTATAGCAAACCAAAAGAGTGCTTTTTTGAAAAATTTAAAAATTTTGATTATTTTTCAAGTTATATGGAGATTTCTCAAAAAAGATGCTCTCTTAAGTTGGTTATTTCTCGTCAGGGGATAGTGCTACGGTAACGATTCCGGGCTCATTTTTTTCTTTAAGAGTTGTACTTTCATGTTATTGAAAAAGTATATTGATTTTTTTAATTTTAAGGGTCAAAAAATGACTTTAAAAAAAATGCACTTTTTTTTGCATGTTTTTTTCGAATAAATTTTGTAATTTTGTTTTTATGAAAATGGCCGTTATAAAAATGGATTCCTGGCATTTTTTAACGAATTTAAAAAAAAAATTAATATTCTACGATCATTAGGAGCCGAGATAATTTTTTTATTTCAAAAAAATGTGGAAGGTGTAATAATCATCCTACAGCAGTCACCTTCACGGATATTAAGGTTGAATACCTATATTTTCAATAAAAAAATACTAGGATATGTTTAATTCATTTGCAGTATTAGTAATTGATCAATAAAGTGAGGCGGAGCGCGGCAGCTGTGGCGGGCGGCGGAGTGGGGATAGCTCTGAGCGCTCGAACTGAAAACTTATTTCGTGCGTTCAAAGTGGCTGGCGCTTGAAAAATTTTCTATTTCTCGGCTTCTGGACCACGTACAAAAATCGTTTTGTACTTAATTTGGGGTAGCTCGTCGAGATAAACACGAATATCATGTTTATTTTCGTCTTAGAAGCGATATAGACTCGCAAATATTTATTTATTTTTTAGTCTATAATTTTTGCCCCTTTTTCATTACTTAAATTATTATTTATTATTATTTTTCATAATTGTTTCAGTAAATAATACGTTATGATAGAAATGTGAATATATGCAACATATTAAGGTAAGTTTTAAATTTCATTTATTCACAAAATAATTAAATAACTTCATTATGTACAAAATATGTATTAAATCATTACAATAAAAATACTCGTATATTACATTAAAAAAATCAAATTTTTCTTTTTTTTATTGGAGGATCATCTGCTGATTCATTTGGCTCTTCTTCTTCTTTTTCTTCTTCTTCTACTTCTTCTTCTTCTTCAATATTCTCTGTAAGCAGATCGTCGATAGAGTTTGGCAATTCTTCATCTATTTCGATGGTATGAGTTTCAAAGTTTTCGCATTGATTTGAATCACAATGTGTGCAAACACTCGTACATTTAAGAAAATTTTTTCTGCAGCCACATATTTTTGTCTTGCAACCACTTGCACAGCTGCATGAGATTTTTTTCATTATCTCATCAGGTATCAATGTATCCTCAGTATAAACTGGCATTAATACATTGTTTGTAATTTTCCATCCCCACTGAGTGATATTTTTGTTCTTGCCCAACCATTTTTGTAACTGCAAATAAGCTCTGAAGGCATGTTGTTTGGCGGCTCCTTCAGTAGGAGGAAGATTTTCTAATTGAAATGTTGCCTTAGATGTTGATCGTTTAAAACACTCAAAACGATGTTCATTAAGTGTTCCTTCTTTCTTATTTTTATACAACAGAGAAATAATTTGGCACATATTGTTACCAATTTCTTCAGGAAGGGCAGTTTCTTCATAAAAGACATCCAATAATTTAATGTGATCTGGATTCGAATTAAATATTTTTAGTAATTTGTTCTTCCCCTGTTTGTACATAGAAGATACTGTATCACAGCCTGATACAGCGTGAAGGAAAGCTACGTATTTCGATAAGTTTGGATATTTAAAGCCGCTGTTGGAATACCAGCGGTCTGCTTCTCGTGCTTTACCTTTTTTCAAAAAAAATATCTTCTGTGTACTCGGAACCAATTGCGTGAGAAGTACAATCAAATCAACATCTTCTCCAACTATAATTATATTATTTTCTGTACTCAAATTCGCCGCAGTTTCAATTATAAGTAAATCGGCATCTTCTTCTGCAATTGTAGTTGTAAATCCGGCTTTTTGCAATTCCACTGAAAGCATACTAATAAGTCTTTTTTTATTGTTACTGTTTGACAAAAAAGTTGCCTGCTTTTCAGTGATTTTAGTGTTTGCATCAAAAAAGAATTCTCTAGAAACGTTGTGCCGTTGCCGTCTCAATCTTTCCCATGTTTTTAGATTGCTGGTAGTGTCCTCGGGATATCCATCGAATACTATAATTGCCTTCTTATACTGCTTTACATAGTGTACATATTTATTAATGATTTCCTGAACAACTGTATTACGTTGCCAAACAACGCGGTGCAATAAATTACCCCCGTCCAAAACATAAATATCATTTTCACGTGTCACAGGAGGCTCAGACAAACATTCGAAATTTTCGTAGAAACTTGATTTAACTGTTTTACGCATTCCATTCTCATCAAATAGAGAAAGTGGGAATGGCGCGAGTTCGTATTCCAGATATTTCTTCATATCATCTTGCTTCTTCAAGTTTAACGAGATTCGCTGAAAAATTAGTAGCGGATTTATGGCAACAACGTTGTCTTGTATTTTTACGCTAGATGTCATACAGCGGAGAGAGCGTACTTTATTTTTCGATGAAGCTTTTACAGTACCAAAACTTTTTCCCACGTAAGTCTCCAATATTTTCATTCCTTCTTCTCGAGCATTATGGCAATTTATGCTGTCATCGCCGACTATTCCGGAATAAATAGACATTATACTGTTTGACTCTACGAATGGACTATACTTATCGAAGAATTCATCGATTTTCCGCAAATCTGCAGCATCTCTGTTTATTCTAGAAATGCGAGCATCCACGTGTTGCTCAGACGTTTCTAATGAAACGTTGCAAAATTTCTCCATCTCATTACAAACATCAGTCAGCGCTAAGGTGGATAAAATCCATTTAGCAACAACGCTATCAGAAATGCCACGACCGTGAGTCAGTCCACCACTACTTTTCATAGCTTTCATTAAAGCCTGCTCGATAGTCTGGTCTGAAAAAACACCACTCCACAATTTTTCAGATCTCCTGATTGTAAAAAAGCCACAATTTGCAAATTTGTCATATTCATAAATATCCATTGTGGACTCTAATTCGAGCATGTCTTGCAGGTATAAATGGCTAGATTTTGCATACAAGTAATGCCCGCTAGCGTGGAAATACGGCAACATATTTTTTACACATTGTAAATGTAATTTCCAATTGCCAACGCGTTCAGCTTCTATAAAACGCTTTACGATGTTTACCATATTGAAATATTGAATCCACAGTTTACATGTTGGTCCTTTCCTTTCGATTTTTTCTAATTGAGTAATAAATTTTTTTTTAATACTAACTATTTCATCATAATAATCCTGAAAATGTTCACATGATGAATTCGGAATTTCCTCTGTATATTTACACAAACTAGAAATTTCTTGTTCATTAAAGTGAAGTTCCTCAAAAATTTTACTAGCGAGTGATAGTTGAATTAACGTGTGGCCTCTTATCGCTCGTGAATAAGCATGACCTTCAAGTGCTTTTTCTGCTGATTTTTCTGCAAACAAGACGCAAAATGCTTCGTTAAGTCCAGATCCTTTCATGATAAATCCAATAGATCCTAAGAAACTCATGAGCATGTGGAAGCCTCCAAGCCGTACTGTGATCGATTTTAAATTGTAAGGATCATTTGCAGAATCAATGCAAGAAATTATTTCGCGTGCTTTCAGATATAACGGCTGGTCGAACGTAACAAAGCAGCACTCCTGAGGCCTTGATTTGCATCTTTCGGATGCTTCTACAAGAACTGTAAATATTGTATTGTAGTCACTTGGAGAATTATTTACGAACGGAATCGGTATTACTCTTGATGTACTATAATCTAAATTTGCATTGCACTCTTGTAGAAAACCACTCCATCCTTTCGTCTCAAGCGGATGTTTGTTTTTGTTATATAACCAAACGAAATCTGCAGTAGTGATATCAAATTCATCATAAAAATCATCTAAATTCTTTACAGTTATATTATTTAATCCAGTTGATGTGTCTCTGTCAAATAACTTAAGAGTAAGAAATCCAAATTTGCCAATTTCGATACTTGTTGGTATAGAATTTACTTTTTTTATACTGCTTGTGGATGTAACAGCAGAAGAGGGAGTGACACACATTATGCCGCCCATGGCATGAAAAGTTTTAAAGCCATCTATTGTATTAGTATTATGGTCGGCGTTATCAACAGAAAACTGAATAAAGGCATCATCGGAAATTTTAAATTGTTCAGGATCGTTTACTATAGATGATTCAAATTTTATCGTTTCGTGATAAGATGCACAGAGTCCCAAATAAGATAAAGTATCTAAAAGACCTCTTGCAGCAAATTTCTTGTGTACAAAAGATGACAAGCCTAATAAAATTGACGACAGAAATGATCGAGGTCTGACAGAAGATATCAAAATATGCGCAATTGTTGAAACTCGTTTCGACCATTTATTATCTAACGTGCGTTCGGACTTCTTGTTGCTTTTAATAAGAGTGCCTAAAAATGTCTGCAAAGTGTTAGGTATATCTTTTTCAACGTCATTTAAGAAAGAGCTTGGTGCGTTATAACAATCGCTATCATAACGTTTACTTCTTATATCTTGACAGATAATATTGGCAGCCATTTCTACTACTCTAAGCCGTTCTTCCTGAGTCGTAGGGGCTTTTTTTTCATACCATTGAGCATCAAGTATATTTCCTTGACTATTTATGAAACATATTATTGTATCATTATGAATTGAATACATAATTATATCATCTTCAAAATATTTTTTTAGATGATCTTTTATAATAGAAATACGCGGCAAGTCACGAAAATCTTGTAACATTTCTTTCAAAGAAAACTGTGAGTCATCGGAGTTCTCAAGTATATGATTAATCACGTGATTGACTATTCGAGATATGTGTTCCATTGGACGGCCAACTTTAGGCGTGCTTGGATTGTTTGTGTAAAATACGCTCATACACTTACTGTGGTAACGAGCCTTTTTTTCTATTAAATCATTAACGTGTTCTAATCGCAATTTCAACTTCTTATTCGAATCATCTAGTCGCTTTGCCAATAATTTTAAAATATTGTCCTTAGTTTCGTTACTGCTAACTAATTTAATTTTTTCTTTATAGGTATCAGTTCTTGCATCACAACCACAAAATAAGCACAAAGAACTGAAGTCGAATTGGCGAGCTTCCTTATTATCTTTTCTTAATTGCGCAATATTCTGTAGAATAGTTTTCTTTGCACTTTGAATATGACTCGGTCTGATGTATACAGTTCTGCAGTTTACATGAACATCTAAAAACGCTAAATGTTCCATTTTTAAGTGTTTCTTATCTCCTATCTCTTTACTCGCTTTTATAAGTAAATTTATAGCCTTTTCACTGAGGTGAACTTTATCATTCATCTCCATCGTTTTATCACATAATATACATACTTCTTCATTAGTCTCTGCCATTGTATGTCAATATCTAAAAATAAATAAATAAATAAATTAGAATAATTGAATAAACTTCAATTAAAAGCCGTTATGTTTAATAAAATGAGTACTCACCAAACGAAATAAAAAAAGTTGTTACTTGTTGTTCACGTACGTTTTCTCTTGCACTGTATACTGGCACTTGAAATTGAATAAATAAAGACTTATAAAATATTGTCAGCACGAAAGTGTCTGTAATTTAAACAGAATTTGTATATTCTTCACTGTATATTCACTGTACTTCGCTTCTAACCGTTGCTGCTTTCGATCTGCTTTGTTAAGGAACTAAGACGAACTGTTTGCGAAGGCCACCGAATACTAACCGGTCCCCCTTACTATACCCGGCTCCACCCCTCCCCTGCTCCACCCCTCCCCTTCTCCAAAACCATCATAATGCCGCAGTTGCGGAGCAGCTGTTTTGAAATGCTTATAGTAGGCCTACAGTTCCATGGGTCCACCTATCGCTTCATATTATACGTTATATATGTACCGTTATAATTACTTTCCACAGGTATATTGTATATTTGGACTAAACCGTTACTTCTGAGAAGTGTCCAAAATATTATGCTTTTGAAATTTACCATTATTTAAAATTATTTTAATTATCACAGCGTTTTTAGCAAACAATCAAAACGTCACTATTATAAGCAGCAAGTTAAGGTAAATAAATAATAATTTAAGTAATGAAAAAGGGGCAAAAATTATAGACTAAAAAATAAATAAATATTTGTGAGTCTATATCGCTTCTAAGACGAAATTTTTCAAGCGCCAGCCACTTTGAACGCACGAAATAAGTTTTCAGTTCGAGCGCTCAGAGCTATCCCCACTCCGCCGCCCGCCACAGCTGCCGCGCTCCGCCTCACTTTATTGATCAATTATTAATACTGCAAATGAATTAAACATATCCTAGTATTTTTTTATTGAAAATATAGGTATTCAACCTTAATATCCGGGAAGGTGACTGCTGTAGGATGATTATTACACCTTCCACATTTTTTTGAAATAAAAAAATTACAAAATTTATTCGAAAAAAACATGCAAAAAAAAGTGCATTTTTTTTAAAGTCATTTTTTGACCCTTAAAATTAAAAAAATCAATATACTTTTTCAATAACACGAAAGTACAACTCTTAAAGAAAAAAATGAGCCCGGAATCGTTACCGTAGCACTATCCCCTGACGAGAAATAACCAACTTAAGAGAGCATCTTTTTTGAGAAATCTCCATATAACTTGAAAAATAATCAAAATTTTTAAATTTTTCAAAAAAGCACTTTTTTGGCTTGCTATAGGCTATACTTACAGCAAGTAACAAGTTTGGAAACGTTATAGTTAACGAGTTATAGAAAACCCGATTTTTCACGGTTTTTCTCATATAACTCGAAAAGTATCCATGATATCGAAAAATATAGTACATCAAAATGATAGATCTTTTTAATACCTACAATTCCCTGATTTAACTTTTTTCGATCGGAGTTGTAGTTTTTTAGTTATTAACAAAAAACCGCTTTTCGCAACTTTGCCGATTTTTTAGGCTATGTTCGGCAATCAGGCTCGAGTCTCGTCAAATAGAAACTCATCCTGAATTTTAATTTCCTACACGCTCATATTTTTTTTTTCCGGATATTAATTTTTGCACGCACTTTTCCCTATTGTTTGGACTATAAGGATTTATGTATCAGGTTCTATTGCTGTAAAATACCATTTAATATTGATGCTTTAAATGGTATAGTAGATATATCAAAGTTGAGGTTTTACATTGATTGATTGAGAGGTCTGAATTGGGGGATAAGGATTAATGAACCAGGTTCTATTGCTGTAAAATAAAATTTAATATTGATGCAGAAGAGATATAAAAGTTGAGGTTTTACATTGATTGATTGAGAGGTCTGAATTGTGGATAAGGATTTATGAATCAGGTTCTATTGCTGTAAAACAAAATTTAATATTGATGCTTTAAATCGTATAGTAGAGATATATATAAGTTGAAGTTTTACATTGATTGATGAGAGGTCTGAATTGGGGGATAAGGATTTATGAATCAGGTTCTATTGCTGTAAAATACCATTTAATATTGATGCTTTAAATGGTATAGTAGATATATAAAAGTTGAGGTTTTACATTGATTGATTGAGAGGTCTGAATTGGGGGATAAGGATTTATGTATCAGGTTCTATTGCTGTAAAATACAATTTAATATTGATGCAGTAGAGATATAAAAGTTGAGGTTTTACATTGATTGATTGAGGGGTTTGAATTGGGGGATAAGGATTTATGAATCAGGTTCTATTGCTGTAAAATAAAATTTAATATTGATGCAGTAGAGATATAAAAGTTGAGGTTTTACATTGATTGATTGAGAGGTCTGAATTGGGGATAAGGATTTATGAATCTGGTTCTATTGCTGTAAAATACAATTTAATATTGATGCAATAGAGATATAAAAGTTGAGGTTTTACATTGATTGATTGAGAGGTCTGAATTGGGGGATAAGGATTTATGTATCAGGTTCTATTGCTGTAAAATACCATTTAATATTGATGCTTTAAATGGTATAGTAGATATATCAAAGTTGAGGTTTTACATTGATTGATTGAGAGGTCTGAATTGGGGGATAAGGATTAATGAACCAGGTTCTATTGCTGTAAAATAAAATTTAATATTGATGCAGTAGAGATATAAAAGTTGAGGTTTTACATTGATTGATTGAGAGGTCTGAATTGGGGGATAAGGATTAATGAATCAGGTTCTATTGCTGTAAAATAAAATTTAATATTGATGCAGTAGAGATATAAAAGTTGAGGTTTTACATTGATTGATTGAGAGGTCTGAATTGGGGATAAGGATTTATGAATCTGGTTCTATTGCTGTAAAATACAATTTAATATTGATGCAGTAGAGATATAAAAGTTGAGGTTTTACATTGATTGATTGAGAGGTCTGAATTGGGGATAAGGATTTATGAATCTGGTTCTATTGCTGTAAAATACAATTTAATATTGATGCAGTAGAGATATAAAAGTTGAGGTTTTACATTGATTGATTGAGGGGTTTGAATTGGGGGATAAGGATTTATGAATCTGGTTCTATTGCTGTAAAATACAATTTAATATTGATGCAGTAGAGATATAAAAGTTGAGGTTTTACATTGATTCATTGAGGGGTTTGAATTTGGGGGATAAGGATTTATGTATCAGGTTCTATTGCTGTAAAATACAATTTAATATTGATGCAATAGAGATATAAAAGTTGAGGTTTTACATTGATTGATTGAGGGGTTTGAATTGGGGGATAAGGATTTATGAATCAGGTTCTATTGCTGTAAAATAAAATTTAATATTGATGCAGTAGAGATATAAAAGTTGAGGTTTTACATTGATTGATTGAGAGGTCTGAATTGGGGATAAGGATTTATGAATCTGGTTCTATTGCTGTAAAATACAATTTAATATTGATGCAATAGAGATATAAAAGTTGAGGTTTTACATTGATTGATTGAGAGGTCTGAATTGGGGGATAAGGATTTATGTATCAGGTTCTATTGCTGTAAAATACCATTTAATATTGATGCTTTAAATGGTATAGTAGATATATCAAAGTTGAGGTTTTACATTGATTGATTGAGAAGTCTGAATTGCGGGATAAGGATTAATGAACCAGGTTCTATTGCTGTAAAATAAAATTTAATATTGATGCAGTAGAGATATAAAAGTTGAGGTTTTACATTGATTGATTGAGAGGTCTGAATTGGGGGATAAGGATTAATGAATCAGGTTCTATTGCTGTAAAATAAAATTTAATATTGATGCAGTAGAGATATAAAAGTTGAGGTTTTACATTGATTGATTGAGAGGTCTGAATTGGGGATAAGGATTTATGAATCTGGTTCTATTGCTGTAAAATACAATTTAATATTGATGCAGTAGAGATATAAAAGTTGAGGTTTTACATTGATTGATTAAGGGGTTTGAATTGGGGGATAAGGATTTATGAATCTGGTTCTATTGCTGTAAGATAAAATTTAATATTGATGCAGTAGAGATATAAAAGTTGAGGTTTTACATTGATTGATTGAGAGGTCTGAATTGGGGGATAAGGATTAATGAACCAGGTTCTATTGCTGTAAAATACCATTTAATATTGATGCTTTAAATGGTATAGTAGATATATCAAAGTTGAGGTTTTACATTGATTGATTGAGAGGTCTGAATTGGGGGATAAAGATTTATGAATCAGGTTCTATTGTTGTAAAATACAATTTAATATTGATGCAGTAGAGATATAAAAGTTGAGGTTTTACATTGATTGTTTGAGAGGTCTGAATTGGGGATAAGGATTTATGAATCTGGTTCTATTGCTGTAAAATAAAATTTAATATTGATGCTTTAAATGATATAGTAGAGATATAAAAGTTGAAGTTTTACATTGATTGATTGAGAGGTTTGAATTGGGGGATAAGGATTTATGAATCTGGTTCTATTGCTGTAAAATACAATTTAATATTGATGCTTTAAATAGTATAGTAGAGATATAAAAGTTGAAGTTTTACCTTGATTGATTGAGAGGTCAGAATTGGGGGATAAGGATTTATGAATCAGGTTCTATTGCTGTAAAATACAATTTAATATTGATGCAGTAGAGATATAAAAGTTGATGTTTTACATTGATTGATTGAGAGTTCTGAATTGGGGATAAGGATTTATGAATCAGGTTCTATTGCTGTAAATACAATTTAATATTGATGCTTTAAATGGTATAGTAGAGATATAAAAGTTGAGGTTTTACATTGACTGATTGAGAGGTCAGAATTAGGCGATAAGGATTTATGAATCAGGTTCTATTGCTGTAAAATACAATTTAATATTGATGCAGTAGAGATATAAAAGTTGAGGTTTTACATTGATTGATTGAGAGGTCTGAATTGGGGATAAGGATTTATAAATCTGGTACTATTGCTGTAAAATACAATTTAATATTGATGCAGTAGAGATATAAAAGTTGAGGTTTTACATTGATTGATTTAGAGGTCTGAATTGGGGATAAGGATTTATGAATCTGATTCTATTGCTGTAAAATACAATTTAATATTGATGCAGTAGAGATATAAAAGTTGAGGTTTTACATTGATTGATTGAGGGGTTTGAATTGGGGGATAAGGATTTATGAATCAGGTTCTATTGCTGTAAAATAAAATTTAATATTGATGCAGTAGAGATATAAAAGTTGAGGTTTTACATTGATTGATTGAGAGGTCTGAATTGGGGATAAGGATTTATGAATCTGGTTCTATTGCTGTAAAATACAATTTAATATTGATGCAATAGAGATATAAAAGTTGAGGTTTTACATTGATTGATTGAGAGGTCTAAATTGGGGGATAAGGATTTATGTATCAGGTTCTATTGCTGTAAAATACCATTTAATATTGATGCTTTAAATGGTATAGTAAATATATAAAAGTTGAGGTTTTACATTGATTGATTGAGAGGTCTGAATTGGGGGATAAGGATTAATGAATCCGGTTCTATTGCTGTAAAATATAATTTAATATTGATGCAGTAGAGATATAAAAGTTCAGGTTTTACATTGATTGATTGAGAGGTCTGAATTGGGGATAAGGATTTATGAATCTGGTTCTATTGCTGTAAAATACAATTTAATATTGATGCAGTAGAGATATAAAAGTTGAGGTTTTACATTGATTGATTGAGGGGTTTGAATTGGGGGATAAGGATTTATGAATCAGGTTCTATTGCTGTAAAATACAATTTAATATTGATGCTTTAAATGGTATAGTAGAGATATAAAAGTTGAGGTTTTACATTGATTGATTGAGAGGTCTGAATTGGAGGATAAGGATTTATGAATCAGGTTCTATTGCTGCAAAATACAATTTAATATTGATGCTTTAAATGGTATAGTAGAGATATAAAAGTTGAGATTTTACATTGATTGATTGAGAGGTCTGAATTGGAGGATAAGGATTTATGTATCAGGTTCTATTGCTGTAAAATACAATTTAATATTGATGCTTTAAATGGTATAGTAGATATATCAAAGTTGAGGTTTTACATTGATTGATTGAGAGGTCTGAATTGGGGGATAAGGATTAATGAACCAGGTTCTATTGCTGCAAAATAAAATTTAATATTGATGCAGTAGAGATATAAAAGTTGAGGTTTTACATTGATTGATTGAGAGGTCTGAATTGTGGATAAGGATTTATGAATCAGATTCTATTGATGTAAAACAAAATTTAATATTGATGCTTTAAATCGTATAGTAGAGATATATATAAGTTGAAGTTTTACATTGATTGATGAGAGGTCTGAATTGGGGGATAAGGATTTATGTATCTGGTTCTATTGCTGTAAAATACCATTTAATATTGATGCTTTAAATGGTATAGTAGATATATAAAAGTTGAGGTTTTACATTGATTGATTGAGAGGTCTGAATTGGGGGATAAGCATTAATGAATCAGGTTCTATTGCTGTAAAATAAAATTTAATATTGATGCAGTAGAGATATAAAAGTTGAGGTTTTACATTGATTGATTGAGAGGTCTGAATTGGGGATAAGGATTTATGAATCTGGTTCTATTGCTGTAAAATACAATTTAATATTGATGCAGTAGAGATATAAAAGATGAGGTTTTACATTGATTGATTGAGGGGGTGAATTGGGGGATAAGGATTTATGAATCAGGTTCTATTGCTGTAAAATAAAATTTAATATTGATGCAGTAGAGATATAAAAGTTGAGGTTTTACATTGATTGATTGAGAGGTCTGAATTGGGGATAAGGATTTATGAATCTGGTTCTATTGCTGTAAAATACAATTTAATATTGATGCAGTAGAGATATAAAAGTTGAGGTTTTACATTGATTGATTGAGGGGTTTGAATTGGGGGATAAGGATTTATGAATCAGGTTCTATTGCTGTAAAATACAATTTAATATTGATGCTTTAAATGGTATAGTAGAGATATAAAAGTTGAAGTTTTACATTGATTGATTGAGAGGTCTGAATTGGTGGATAAGGATCTATGAATCAGGTTCTATTGCTGTAAAATACAATTTAATATTGATGCTTTAAATGGTATAGTAGACATATCAAAGTTGAGGTTTTACATTGATTGATTGAGAGGTCTGAATTGGGGGATAAGGATTAATGAACCAGGTTCTATTGCTGTAAAATAAAATTTAATATTGATGCAGTAGAGATATAAAAGTTGAGGTTTTGCATTGATTGATTGAGAGGTCTGAATTGGGGATAAGGATTTATGTATCTGGTTCTATTGCTGTAAAATACAATTAAATATTTATGCTTTAAATGGTATAGTAGAGATATAAAAGTTGAAGTTTTACATTTATTGATTGAGAGGTCTGAATTGGGGAATAAGGATTTATAAATCAGGTTCTATTGCTGTATAATACAATTTGATATTGATGCAGTGGAGATACAAAAGTTGAGGTTTTACATTGGTTGATTGAGGGGTTTGAATTGGGGGATAAGGATTTATGAATCAGGTTCTATTGCTGTAAAATACAATTTAATATTGATGCAGTAGAGATATAAAAGTTGAGGTTTTACATTGCTTGATTGAGAGGTCTGAATTGGGGGATAAAGATTTATGAATCAGGTTCTATTGCTGTAAAATACAATTTAATATTGATGCAGTAGAGATATAAATGTTGAGGTTTTACATTGATTGATTGAGAGGTCTGAATTGGGGGACAAAGATTTATGAATCTGGTTCTATTGCTGTAAAATACAATTTCATATTGATGCTTTAAATGGTATAGTAGAGATATAAAAGTTGAAGTTTTACATTGATTGATTGAGAGGTCTGAATTGGGGGATAAGGATTTATGAATCAGGTTCTATTGCTGTAAAATACAATTTAATATTGATGCTTTAAATGGTATAGTAGAGATATAACAGTTGAGGTTTTACATTGATTGATTGAGTGGTCTGAATTGGGGGATAAGGATTTATGTATCAGGTTCTATTGCTGTAAAATACAATTTAATATTGATGCAGTAGAGATATAAAAGTTGCGGTTTTACATTGATTGATTGAGGGGTTTGAATTGGGGGATAAGGATTTATGAATCAGGTTCTATTGCTGTAAAATCCAATTTAATATTGATGCTTTAAATGGTATAGTAGAGATATAAAAGTTGAGGTTTTACATTGATTGATTGAGAGGTCTGAATTGGGGGATAAGGATTTATGTATCAGGTTCTATTGCTGTAAAATACCATTTAATATTGATGCTTTAAATGGTATAGTAGATATATAAAAGTTGAGGTTTTACATTGATCGATTGAGAGGTCTGAATTGGGGGATAAGGATTAATTAATCAGGTTCTATTGCTGTAAAATAAAATTTAATATTGATGCAGTAGAGATATAAAAGTTCAGGTTTTACATTGATTGATTGAGAGGTCTGAATTGGGGATAAGGATTTATGAATCTGATTCTATTGCTGTAAAATACAATTTAATATTGATGCAGTAGAGATATAAAAGTTGAGGTTTTACATTGATTGATTGGGGGGTTTGAATTGGGGGATAAGGATTTATGAATCTGGTTCTATTGCTGTAAAATACAATTTAATATTGATGCTTTAAATGGTATAGTAGAGATATAAAAGGTGAGGTTTTACATTGATTGATTGAGAGGTCTGAATTGGAGGATAAGGATTTATGTATCAGGTTCTATTGCTGTAAAATACAATTTAATATTGATGCAGTAGAGATATAAAAGTTGCGGTTTTACATTGATTGATTGAGGGGTTTGAATTGGGGATAAGGATTTATGAATCAGGTTCTATTGCTGTAAAATACAATTTAATAATGATGCAGTAGAATATAAAAGTTGAGGTTTTACATTGATTGATTGAGAGGTCTGAATTGCGGATAAGGATTTATGAATCAGGTTCTATTGCTGTAAAATACAATTTAATATTGATGCTTTAAATGGTATAGTAGAGATATAAAAATTGAGGTTTTACATTGATTGACTGAGAGGTCTGAATTGGGGGATTGAGATTTATGAATCAGGTTCTATTGCTGTAAAATACAATTTAATATTGATGCAGTACAGATATAAAAGTTGAGGTTTTACATTGATTGATTGAGAGGTCTGAATTGGGGATAAGGATTTATGAATCTGGTTCTATTGCTGTAAAACAAAATTTAATATTGATGCTTTAAATCGTATAGTAGAGATATATATAAGTTGAAGTTTTACATTGATTGATTGAGAGGTCTGAATTGGGGGATAAGGATTTATGAATCAGGTTCTATTGCTGTAAAATACCATTTAATATTGATGCTTTAAATGGTATAGTAGATATATAAAAGTTGAGGTTTTACATTGATTGATTGAGAGGTCTGAATTGGGGGAAAAGGATTTATGTATCAGGTTCTATTGCTGTAAAATACAATTTAATATTGATGCAGTAGAGATATAAAAGTTGAGGTTTTACATTGATTGATTGAAAGGTCTGAATTGGGGATAAGGATTTATGAATCTGGTTCTATTGCTGTAAAATACAATTTAATATTGATGCAGTAGAGATATAAAAGATGAGGTTTTACATTGATTGATTGAGGGGGTGAATTGGGGGATAAGGATTTATGAATCAGGTTCTATTGCTGTAAAATAAAATTTAATATTGATGCAGTAGAGATATAAAAGTTGAGGTTTTACATTGATTGATTGAGGGGTTTGAATTGGGGGATAAGGATTTATGAATCAGGTTCTATTGCTGTAAAATAAAATTTAATATTGATGCAGTAGAGATATAAAATTTGAGGTTTTACATTGATTGATTGAGAGGTCTGAATTGGGGATAAGGATTTATGAATCTGGTTCTATTGCTGTAAAATACAATTTAATATTGATGCAATACAGATATAAAAGTTGAGGTTTTACAATGATTGATTGAGAGGTCTGAATTGGGGGATAAGGATTTATGTATCAGGTTCTATTGCTGTAAAATACCATTTAATATTGATGCTTTAAATGGTATAGTAGATATATAAAAGTTGAGGTTTTACATTGATTGATTGAGAGGTCTGAATTGGGGGATAAGGATTAATTAATCAGGTTCTATTGCTGTAAAATAAAATTTAATATTGATGCTTTAAATGGTATAGTAGAGATATAAAAGTTGAAGTTTTACATTGATTGATAGAGAGGTCAGAATTGGGGGATAAGGATTTATGAATAAGGTTCTATTGCAGTAAAATACAATTTAATATTGATGCAGTAGAGATATAAAAGTTGAGGTTTTACATTGATTGTTTGAGAGGTCTGAATTGGGGATAAGGATTTATGAATCTGGTACTATTGCTGTAAAATAAAATTTAATATTGCTGCTTTAAATGGTATAGTAGAGATATAACAGTTGAGGTTTTACTATGATTGATTCAGAGGTCTGAATTGGGGGATAAGTATTTATGTATCAGGTTCTATTGCTGTAAAATACAATTTAATATTGATGCTTTAAATGGTATAGTAGATATATAAAACTTGAGGTTTTACATTGATTGATGAGAGGTCTGAATTGGGGGTTAAGGATTAATGAATCAGGTTCTATTGCTGTAAAATAAAATTTAATATTGATGCAGTAGAGATATAAAAGTTGAGGTTTTACATTGATTGTTTGAGAGGTCTGAATTGGGGATAAGGATTTATGAATCTGGTACTATTGCTGTAAAATAAAATTTAATATTGCTGCTTTAAATGGTATACTAGAGATATAACAGTTGAGGTTTTACTATGATTGATTCAGAGGTCTGAATTGGGGGATAAGGATTTATGTATCAGGTTCTATTGCTGTAAAATACAATTTAATATTGATGCTTTAAATGGTATAGTAGATATATAAAACTTGAGGTTTAACATTGATTGATGAGAGGTCTGATTTGGGGGATAAGGATTAATGAATCAGGTTCTATTGCTGTAAAATAAAATTTAATATTGATGCAGTAGAGATATAAAAGTTGAGGTTTTACATTGATTGATTGAGAGGTCTGAATTGGGGATAAGGATTTATGAATCAGGTTCTATTGCTGTAAAATACAATTTAATATTGATGCTTTAAATGGTATAGTAGAGATATAAAAGTTGAAGTTTTACATTGATTGATTGAGAGGTCTGAATTGGAGGATAAGGATTTATGAATCAGGTTCTATTGCTGTAAAATACAATTTAATATTGATGCTTTAAATGGTATAGTAGAGATATAAAAGTTGAAGTTTTACATTGATTGATTGAGAGGTCTGAATTGGTGGATAAGGATTTATGAATCAGGTTCTATTGCTGTAAAATACAATTTAATATTGATCAGTAGAGATATAAAAGTTGAGGTTTTACCTTGATTGATTGAGAGGTCTGAATTGGGGGATAAAGATTTATGAATCAGGTTCTCTTGCTGTAAAATACAATTTAATATTGATGCTTTAAATGGTATAGTAGAGATATAAAAGTTGAAGTTTTACATTGATTGATTGAGAGGTCTGAATTGGAGGATAAGGATTTATGAGTCAGGTTCTATTGCTGTAAAATACAATTTAATATTGATGCTTTAAATGGTATAGTAGAGATATAAAAGTTGAAGTTTTACATTGATTGATTGAGAGGTCAGAATTGGGGGGGTAAGGATTTATGAATCAGGCTCTATTGCACTAAAATACAATTTAATATTGATGCTTTAAATCGTATAGTAGAGATATAAAAGTTGAAGTTTTACATTGATTGATTGAGAGGTCTTAATTGGGGGATAAGGATTTATAAATCAGGTTCTATTGCTGTATAATACAATTTAATATTGATGCAGTAGAGATATAAAAGTTGAGGTTTTACATTGGTTGATTGAGGGGTTTGAATTGGGGGATAAGGATTTATGAATCAGGTTTTATTGCTGTAAAATACAATTTAATATTGATGCAGTAGCGATATAAAAGTTGAGGTTTTACATTGATTGATTGAGAGGTCTGAATTGGGGATAAGGATTTATGAATCAGGTTCTATTGCTGTAAAATATAATTTAATATTGATGCAGTAGAGATATAAAAGTTGAGGTTTTACATTGATTGATTGAGAGGTCTGAATTGGGGGATTAGGATTTATGAATCAGGTTCTATTGCTGTAAAATACAATTTAATATTGATGCTTTAAATGGTATAGTAGAGATATAAAAGTTGAAGTTTTACATTGATTGATTGAGAGGTCTGAATTGGAGGATAAGGATTTATGAATCAGGCTCTATTGCACTAAAATACAATTTAATATTGATGCTTTAAATCGTATAGTAGAGATATAAAAGTTGAAGTTTTACATTGATTGATTGAGAGGTCTTAATTGGGGGATAAGGATTTATAAATCAGGTTCTATTGCTGTATAATACAATTTAATATTGATGCAGTAGAGATATAAAAGTTGAAGTTTTACATTGATTGATTGAGAGGTCTTAATTGGGGGATAAGGATTTATAAATCAGGTTCTATTGCTGTATAATACAATTTAATATTGATGCAGTAGGGATATAAAAGTTGAGGTTTTACATTGGTTGATTGAGGGGTTTGAATTGGGGGATAAGGATTTATGAATCAGGTTTTATTGCTGTAAAATAAAATTTAATATTGATGCTTTAAATGGTATAGTAGAGATATAAAAGTTGAAGTTTCACATTGATTGATTGAGAGGTCTGAATTGGAGGATAAGGATTTATGAATCAGGTTCTATTGCTGTAAAATACAATTTAATATTGATGCTTTAAATGGTATAGTAGAGATATAAAAGTTGAAGTTTTACATTGATTGATTGAGAGGTCTGAATTGGTGGATAAGGATTTATTAATCAGGTTCTATTGCTGTAAAATACAATTTAATATTGATCAGTAGAGATATAAAAGTTGAGGTTTTACCTTGATTGATTGAGAGGTCTGAATTGGGGGATAAAGATTTATGAATCAGGTTCTCTTGCTGTAAAATACAATTTAATATTGATGCTTTAAATGGTATAGTAGAGATATAAAAGTTGAAGTTTTACATTGATTGATTGAGAGGTCTGAATTGGGGGATAAGGATTTATAAATCAGGCTCTATTGCACTAAAATACAATTTAATATTGATGCTTTAAATCGTATAGTAGAGATATAAAAGTTGAAGTTTTACATTGATTGATTGAGAGGTCTTAATTGGGGGATAAGGATTTATAAATCAGGTTCTATTGCTGTATAATACAATTTAATATTGATGCAGTAGAGATATAAAAGTTGAGGTTTTACATTGGTTGATTGAGGGGTTTGAATTGGGGGATAAGGATTTATGAATCAGGTTTTATTGCTATATAATACAATTTAATATTGATGCAGTAGAGATATAAAAGTTGAGGTTTTACATTGGTTGATTGAGGGGTTTGAATTGGGGGATAAGGATTTATGAATCAGGTTCTATTGCTGTAAAATACAATTTAATATTGATCAGTAGAGATATAAAAGTTGAGGTTTTACCTTGATTGATTGAGAGGTCTGAATTGGGGGATAAAGATTTATGAATCAGGTTCTCTTGCTGTAAAATACAATTTAATATTGATGCTTTAAATGGTATAGTAGAGATATAAAAGTTGAAGTTTTACATTGATTGATTGAGAGGTCTGAATTGGAGGATAAGGATTTATGAGTCAGGTTCTATTGCTGTAAAATACAATTTAATATTGATGCTTTAAATGGTATAGTAGAGATATAAAAGTTGAAGTTTTACATTGATTGATTGAGAGGTCAGAATTGGGGGGGTAAGGATTTATGAATCAGGCTCTATTGCACTAAAATACAATTTAATATTGATGCTTTAAATCGTATAGTAGAGATATAAAAGTTGAAGTTTTACATTGATTGATTGAGAGGTCTTAATTGGGGGATAAGGATTTATAAATCAGGTTCTATTGCTGTATAATACAATTTAATATTGATGCAGTAGAGATATAAAAGTTGAGGTTTTACATTGGTTGATTGAGGGGTTTGAATTGGGGGATAAGGATTTATGAATCAGGTTTTATTGCTGTAAAATACAATTTAATATTGATGCAGTAGCGATATAAAAGTTGAGGTTTTACATTGATTGATTGAGAGGTCTGAATTGGGGATAAGGATTTATGAATCAGGTTCTATTGCTGTAAAATATAATTTAATATTGATGCAGTAGAGATATAAAAGTTGAGGTTTTACATTGATTGATTGAGAGGTCTGAATTGGGGGATTAGGATTTATGAATCAGGTTCTATTGCTGTAAAATACAATTTAATATTGATGCTTTAAATGGTATAGTAGAGATATAAAAGTTGAAGTTTTACATTGATTGATTGAGAGGTCTGAATTGGAGGATAAGGATTTATGAATCAGGCTCTATTGCACTAAAATACAATTTAATATTGATGCTTTAAATCGTATAGTAGAGATATAAAAGTTGAAGTTTTACATTGATTGATTGAGAGGTCTTAATTGGGGGATAAGGATTTATAAATCAGGTTCTATTGCTGTATAATACAATTTAATATTGATGCAGTAGAGATATAAAAGTTGAAGTTTTACATTGATTGATTGAGAGGTCTTAATTGGGGGATAAGGATTTATAAATCAGGTTCTATTGCTGTATAATACAATTTAATATTGATGCAGTAGGGATATAAAAGTTGAGGTTTTACATTGGTTGATTGAGGGGTTTGAATTGGGGGATAAGGATTTATGAATCAGGTTTTATTGCTGTAAAATAAAATTTAATATTGATGCTTTAAATGGTATAGTAGAGATATAAAAGTTGAAGTTTCACATTGATTGATTGAGAGGTCTGAATTGGAGGATAAGGATTTATAAATCAGGCTCTATTGCACTAAAATACAATTTAATATTGATGCTTTAAATCGTATAGTAGAGATATAAAAGTTGAAGTTTTACATTGATTGATTGAGAGGTCTTAATTGGGGGATAAGGATTTATAAATCAGGTTCTATTGCTGTATAATACAATTTAATATTGATGCAGTAGAGATATAAAAGTTGAGGTTTTACATTGGTTGATTGAGGGGTTTGAATTGGGGGATAAGGATTTATGAATCAGGTTTTATTGCTGTAAAATACAATTTAATATTGATGCAGTAGAGATATAAAAGTTGAGGTTTTACATTGATTGATTGAGAGGTCTAAATTGGGGATAAGGATTTATGAATCAGGTTCTATTGCTGTAAAATATAATTTAATATTGATGCAGTAGAGATATAAAAGTTGAGGTTTTACATTGATTGATTGAGAGGTCTGAATTGGGGGATTAGGATTTATGAATCAGGCTCTATTGCACTAAAATACAATTTAATATTGATGCTTTAAATCGTATAGTAGAGATATAAAAGTTGAAGTTTTACATTGATTGATTGAGAGGTCTTAATTGGGGGATAAGGATTTATAAATCAGGTTCTATTGCTGTATAATACAATTTAATATTGATGCAGTAGAGATATATAAGTTGAAGTTTTACATTGATTGATGAGAGGTCTGAATTGGGGGATAAGGATTTATGTATCTGGTTCTATTGCTGTAAAATACCATTTAATATTGATGCTTTAAATGGTATAGTAGATATATAAAAGTTGAGGTTTTACATTGATTGATTGAGGGGTTTGAATTGGGGGATAAGGATTTATGAATCAGGTTCTATTGCTGTAAAATAAAATTTAATATTGATGCAGTAGAGATATAAAAGTTGAGGTTTTACATTGATTGATTGAGAGGTCTGAATTGGGGATAAGGATTTATGAATCTGGTTCTATTGCTGTAAAATACAATTTAATATTGATGCTTTAAATGGTATAGTAGATATATAAAAGTTGAGGTTTTACATTGATTGATTGAGAGGTCTGAATTGGGGGATAAGGATTAATGAATCAGGTTCTATTGCTGTAAAATAAAATTTAATATTGATGCAGTAGAGATATAAAAGTTCAGGTTTTACATTGATTGATTGAGAGGTCTGAATTGGGGATAAGGATTTATGAATCTGGTTCTATTGCTGTAAAATACAATTTAATATTGATGCAGTAGAGATATAAAAGTTGAGGTTTTACATTGATTGATTGAGGGGTTTGAATTGGGGGATAAGGATTTATGAATCAGGTTCTATTGCTGTAAAATACAATTTAATATTGATGCTTTAAATGGTATAGTAGAGATATAAAAGTTGAAGTTTTACATTGATTGATTGAGAGGTCTGAATTGGGGGGGGTAAGGATTTATGAATCAGGCTCTATTGCACTAAAATACAATTTAATATTGATGCTTTAAATCGTATAGTAGAGATATAAAAGTTGAAGTTTTACATTGATTGATTGAGAGGTCTTAATTGGGGGATAAGGATTTATAAATCAGGTTCTATTGCTGTATAATACAATTTAATATTGATGCAGTAGAGATATAAAAGTTGAGGTTTTACATTGGTTGATTGAGGGGTTTGAATTGGGGGATAAGGATTTATGAATCAGGTTTTATTGCTGTAAAATACAATTTAATATTGATGCAGTAGAGATATAAAAGTTGAGGTTTTACATTGATTGATTGAGAGGTCTGAATTGGGGGATTAGGATTTATGAATCAGGTTCTATTGCTGTAAAATACAATTTAATATTGATGCTTTAAATGGTATAGTAGAGATATAAAAGTTGAAGTTTTACATTGATTGATTGAGAGGTCTGAATTGGAGGATAAGGATTTATGAATCAGGCTCTATTGCACTAAAATACAATTTAATATTGATGCTTTAAATCGTATAGTAGAGATATAAAAGTTGAAGTTTTACATTGATTGATTGAGAGGTCTTAATTGGGGGATAAGGATTTATAAATCAGGTTCTATTGCTGTATAATACAATTTAATATTGATGCAGTAGAGATATAAAAGTTGAAGTTTTACATTGATTGATTGAGAGGTCTTAATTGGGGGATAAGGATTTATAAATCAGGTTCTATTGCTGTAAAATAAAATTTAATATTGATGCAGTAGAGATATAAAAGTTGAGGTTTTACATTGATTGATTGAGAGGTCTGAATTGGGGATAAGGATTTATGAATCAGGTTCTATTGCTGTAAAATACAATTTAATATTGATGCTTTAAATGGTATAGTAGAGATATAAAAGTTGAAGTTTTACATTGATTGATTGAGAGGTCTGATTTGGGGGATAAGGATTAATGAATCAGGTTCTATTGCTGTAAAATAAAATTTAATATTGATGCAGTAGAGATATAAAAGTTGAGGTTTTACATTGATTGATTGAGAGGTCTGAATTGGGGATAAGGATTTATGAATCAGGTTCTATTGCTGTAAAATACAATTTAATATTGATGCTTTAAATGGTATAGTAGAGATATAAAAGTTGAAGTTTTACATTGATTGATTGAGAGGTCTGAATTGGAGGATAAGGATTTATGAATCAGGTTCTATTGCTGTAAAATACAATTTAATATTGATGCTTTAAATGGTATAGTAGAGATATAAAAGTTGAAGTTTTACATTGATTGATTGAGAGGTCTGAATTGGTGGATAAGGATTTATGAATCAGGTTCTATTGCTGTAAAATACAATTTAATATTGATCAGTAGAGATATAAAAGTTGAGGTTTTACCTTGATTGATTGAGAGGTCTGAATTGGGGGATAAAGATTTATGAATCAGGTTCTCTTGCTGTAAAATACAATTTAATATTGATGCTTTAAATGGTATAGTAGAGATATAAAAGTTGAAGTTTTACATTGATTGATTGAGAGGTCTGAATTGGAGGATAAGGATTTATGAGTCAGGTTCTATTGCTGTAAAATACAATTTAATATTGATGCTTTAAATGGTATAGTAGAGATATAAAAGTTGAAGTTTTACATTGATTGATTGAGAGGTCAGAATTGGGGGGGTAAGGATTTATGAATCAGGCTCTATTGCACTAAAATACAATTTAATATTGATGCTTTAAATCGTATAGTAGAGATATAAAAGTTGAAGTTTTACATTGATTGATTGAGAGGTCTTAATTGGGGGATAAGGATTTATAAATCAGGTTCTATTGCTGTATAATACAATTTAATATTGATGCAGTAGAGATATAAAAGTTGAGGTTTTACATTGGTTGATTGAGGGGTTTGAATTGGGGGATAAGGATTTATGAATCAGGTTTTATTGCTGTAAAATACAATTTAATATTGATGCAGTAGAGATATAAAAGTTGAGGTTTTACATTGATTGATTGAGAGGTCTGAATTGGGGATAAGGATTTATGAATCAGGTTCTATTGCTGTAAAATATAATTTAATATTGATGCAGTAGAGATATAAAAGTTGAGGTTTTACATTGATTGATTGAGAGGTCTGAATTGGGGGATTAGGATTTATGAATCAGGTTCTATTGCTGTAAAATACAATTTAATATTGATGCTTTAAATGGTATAGTAGAGATATAAAAGTTGAAGTTTTACATTGATTGATTGAGAGGTCTGAATTGGAGGATAAGGATTTATGAATCAGGCTCTATTGCACTAAAATACAATTTAATATTGATGCTTTAAATCGTATAGTAGAGATATAAAAGTTGAAGTTTTACATTGATTGATTGAGAGGTCTTAATTGGGGGATAAGGATTTATAAATCAGGTTCTATTGCTGTATAATACAATTTAATATTGATGCAGTAGAGATATAAAAGTTGAAGTTTTACATTGATTGATTGAGAGGTCTTAATTGGGGGATAAGGATTTATAAATCAGGTTCTATTGCTGTATAATACAATTTAATATTGATGCAGTAGGGATATAAAAGTTGAGGTTTTACATTGGTTGATTGAGGGGTTTGAATTGGGGGATAAGGATTTATGAATCAGGTTTTATTGCTGTAAAATAAAATTTAATATTGATGCTTTAAATGGTATAGTAGAGATATAAAAGTTGAAGTTTCACATTGATTGATTGAGAGGTCTGAATTGGAGGATAAGGATTTATGAATCAGGTTCTATTGCTGTAAAATACAATTTAATATTGATGCTTTAAATGGTATAGTAGAGATATAAAAGTTGAAGTTTTACATTGATTGATTGAGAGGTCTGAATTGGTGGATAAGGATTTATTAATCAGGTTCTATTGCTGTAAAATACAATTTAATATTGATCAGTAGAGATATAAAAGTTGAGGTTTTACCTTGATTGATTGAGAGGTCTGAATTGGGGGATAAAGATTTATGAATCAGGTTCTCTTGCTGTAAAATACAATTTAATATTGATGCTTTAAATGGTATAGTAGAGATATAAAAGTTGAAGTTTTACATTGATTGATTGAGAGGTCTGAATTGGGGATAAGGATTTATGAATCTGGTACTATTGCTGTAAAATAAAATTTAATATTGCTGCTTTAAATGGTATAGTAGAGATATAACAGTTGAGGTTTTACTATGATTGATTCAGAGGTCTGAATTGGGGGATAAGGATTTATGTATCAGGTTCTATTGCCGTAAAATACAATTTAATATTGATGCTTTAAATGGTATAGTAGATATATAAAACTTGAGGTTTTACATTGATTGATGAGAGGTCTGAATTGGGGGATAAGGATTAATGAATCAGGTTCTATTGCTGTAAAATAAAATTTAATATTGATGCAGTAGAGATATAAAAGTTGAGGTTTTACATTGATTGATTGAGAGGTCTGAATTGGGGATAAGGATTTATGAATCAGGTTCTATTGCTGTAAAATACAATTTAATATTGATGCTTTAAATGGTATAGTAGAGATATAAAAGTTGAAGTTTTACATTGATTGATTGAGAGGTCTGAATTGGAGGATAAGGATTTATGAATCAGGTTCTATTGCTGTAAAATACAATTTAATATTGATGCTTTAAATGGTATAGTAGAGATATAAAAGTTGAAGTTTTACATTGATTGATTGAGAGGTCTGAATTGGTGGATAAGGATTTATGAATCAGGTTCTATTGCTGTAAAATACAATTTAATATTGATCAGTAGAGATATAAAAGTTGAGGTTTTACATTGATTGATTGAGAGGTCTGAATTGGGGGATAAGGATTTATGTATCTGGATCTATTGCTGTAAAATACCATTTAATATTGATGTTTTAAATGGTATAGTAGATATATAAAATTTGAGGTTTTACATTGATTGATTGAGGGGTTTGAATTGGGGGATAAGGATTTATGAATCAGGTTCTATTGCTGTAAAATAAAATTTAATATTGATGCAGTAGAGATATAAAAGTTGAGGTTTTACATTGATTGATTGAGAGGTCTGAATTGGGGATAAGGATTTATGAATCTGGTTCTATTGCTGTAAAATACAATTTAATATTGATGCTTTAAATGGTATAGTAGATATATAAAAGTTGAGGTTTTACATTGATTGATTGAGAGGTCTGAATTGGGGGATAAGGATTAATGAATCAGGTTCTATTGCTGTAAAATAAAATTTAATATTGATGCAGTAGAGATATAAAAGTTCAGGTTTTACATTGATTGATTGAGAGGTCTGAATTGGGGATAAGGATTTATGAATCTGGTTCTATTGCTGTAAAATACAATTTAATATTGATGCAGTAGAGATATAAAAGTTGAGGTTTTACATTGATTGATTGAGGGGTTTGAATTGGGGGATAAGGATTTATGAATCAGGTTCTATTGCTGTAAAATACAATTTAATATTGATGCTTTAAATGGTATAGTAGAGATATAAAAGTTGAAGTTTTACATTGATTGATTGAGAGGTCTGAATTGGTGGATAAGGATCTATGAATCAGGTTCTATTGCTGTAAAATACAATTTAATATTGATGCTTTAAATGGTATAGTAGAGATATAAAAGTTGAAGTTTTACATTGATTGATTGAGAGGTCTGAATTGGAGGATAAGGATTTATGAGTCAGGTTCTATTGCTGTAAAATACAATTTAATATTGATGCTTTAAATGGTATAGTAGAGATATAAAAGTTGAAGTTTTACATTGATTGATTGAGAGGTCAGAATTGGGGGGGTAAGGATTTATGAATCAGGCTCTATTGCACTAAAATACAATTTAATATTGATGCTTTAAATCGTATAGTAGAGATATAAAAGTTGAAGTTTTACATTGATTGATTGAGAGGTCTTAATTGGGGGATAAGGATTTATAAATCAGGTTCTATTGCTGTATAATACAATTTAATATTGATGCAGTAGAGATATAAAAGTTGAGGTTTTACATTGGTTGATTGAGGGGTTTGAATTGGGGGATAAGGATTTATGAATCAGGTTTTATTGCTGTAAAATACAATTTAATATTGATGCAGTAGAGATATAAAAGTTGAGGTTTTACATTGATTGATTGAGAGGTCTGAATTGGGGATAAGGATTTATGAATCAGGTTCTATTGCTGTAAAATATAATTTAATATTGATGCAGTAGAGATATAAAAGTTGAGGTTTTACATTGATTGATTGAGAGGTCTGAATTGGGGGATTAGGATTTATGAATCAGGTTCTATTGCTGTAAAATACAATTTAATATTGATGCTTTAAATGGTATAGTAGAGATATAAAAGTTGAAGTTTTACATTGATTGATTGAGAGGTCTGAATTGGAGGATAAGGATTTATGAATCAGGCTCTATTGCACTAAAATACAATTTAATATTGATGCTTTAAATCGTATAGTAGAGATATAAAAGTTGAAGTTTTACATTGATTGATTGAGAGGTCTTAATTGGGGGATAAGGATTTATAAATCAGGTTCTATTGCTGTATAATACAATTTAATATTGATGCAGTAGAGATATAAAAGTTGAAGTTTTACATTGATTGATTGAGAGGTCTTAATTGGGGGATAAGGATTTATAAATCAGGTTCTATTGCTGTATAATACAATTTAATATTGATGCAGTAGAGATATAAAAGTTGAAGTTTTACATTGATTGATTGAGAGGTCTGAATTGGAGGATAAGGATTTATGAATCAGGTTCTATTGCTGTAAAATACAATTTAATATTGATGCTTTAAATGGTATAGTAGAGATATAAAAGTTGAAGTTTTACATTGATTGATTGAGAGGTCTGGATTGGTGGATAAGGATTTATTAATCAGGTTCTATTGCTGTAAAATACAATTTAATATTGATCAGTAGAGATATAAAAGTTGAGGTTTTACCTTGATTGATTGAGAGGTCTGAATTGGGGGATAAAGATTTATGAATCAGGTTCTCTTGCTGTAAAATACAATTTAATATTGATGTTTTAAATGGTATAGTAGAGATATAAAAGTTGAAGTTTTACATTGATTGATTGAGAGGTCAGAATTGGGGGGGTAAGGATTTATGAATCAGGCTCTATTGCACTAAAATACAATTTAATATTGATGCTTTAAATCGTATAGTAGAGATATAAAAGTTGAAGTTTTACATTGATTGATTGAGAGGTCTTAATTGGGGGATAAGGATTTATAAATCAGGTTCTATTGCTGTATAATACAATTTAATATTGATGCAGTAGAGATATAAAAGTTGAGGTTTTACATTGGTTGATTGAGGGGTTTGAATTGGGGGATAAGGATTTATGAATCAGGTTTTATTGCTGTAAAATACAATTTAATATTGATGCAGTAGAGATATAAAAGTTGAGGTTTTACATTGATTGATTGAGAAGTCTGAATTGGGGATAAGGATTTATGAATCAGGTTCTATTGCTGTAAAATATAATTTAATATTGATGCAGTAGAGATATAAAAGTTGAGGTTTTACATTGATTGATTGAGAGGTCTGAATTGGGGGATTAGGATTTATGAATCAGGTTCTATTGCTGTAAAATACAATTTAATATTGATGCTTTAAATGGTATAGTAGATATATCAAAGTTGAGGTTTTACATTGATTGATTGAGAGGTCTGAATTGTGGATAAGGATTTATGAATCAGATTCTATTGCTGTAAAAGAAAATTTAATATTGATGCTTTAAATCGTATAGTAGAGATATATATAAGTTGAAGTTTTACATTGATTGATGAGAGGTCTGAATTGGGGGATAAGGATTTATGTATCTGGTTCTATTGCTGTAAAATACCATTTAATATTGATGCTTTAAATGGTATAGTAGATATATAAAAGTTGAGGTTTTACATTGATTGATTGAGAGGTCTGAATTGGGGGATAAGCATTAATGAATCAGGTTCTATTACTGTAAAATAAAATTTAATATTGATGCAGTAGAGATATAAAAGTTGAGGTTTTACATTGATTGATTGAGAGGTCTGAATTGGAGGATAAGGATTTATGTATCAGGTTCTATTGCTGTAAAATACAATTTAATATTGATGCAGTAGAGATATAAAAGTTGCGGTTTTACATTGATTGATTGAGGGGTTTGAATTGGGGATAAGGATTTATGAATCAGGTTCTATTGCTGTAAAATACAATTTAATAATGATGCAGTAGAGATATAAAAGTTGAGGTTTTACATTGATTGATTGAAAGGTCTGAATTGGGGATAAGGATTTATGAATCAGGTTCTATTGCTGTAAAATACAATTTAATATTGATGCTTTAAATGGTATAGTAGAGATATAAAAATTGAGGTTTTACATTGATTGACTGAGAGGTCTGAATTGGGGGATTGAGATTTATGAATCAGGTTCTATTGCTGTAAAATACAATTTAATATTGATGCAGTAGAGATATAAAAGTTGAGGTTTTACATTGATTGATTGAGAGGTCTGAATTGGGGATAAGGATTTATGAATCTGGTTCTATTGCTGTAAAACAAAATTTAATATTGATGCTTTAAATCGTATAGTAGAGATATATATAAGTTGAAGTTTTACATTGATTGATTGAGAGGTCTGAATTGGGGGATAAGGATTTATGAATCAGGTTCTATTGCTGTAAAATACCATTTAATATTGATGCTTTAAATGGTATAGTAGATATATAAAAGTTGAGGTTTTACATTGATTGATTGAGAGGTCTGAATTGGGGGAAAAGGATTTATGTATCAGGTTCTATTGCTGTAAAATACAATTTAATATTGATGCAGTAGAGATATAAAAGTTGAGGTTTTACATTGATTGATTGAAAGGTCTGAATTGGGGATAAGGATTTATGAATCTGGTTCTATTGCTGTAAAATACAATTTAATATTGATGCAGTAGAGATATAAAAGTTGAGGTTTTACATTGATTGATTGAGGGGTTTGAATTGGGGGATAAGGATTTATGAATCAGGTTCTATTGCTGTAAAATAAAATTTAATATTGATGCAGTAGAGATATAAAATTTGAGGTTTTACATTGATTGATTGAGAGGTCTGAATTGGGGATAAGGATTTATGAATCTGGTTCTATTGCTGTAAAATACAATTTAATATTGATGCAATACAGATATAAAAGTTGAGGTTTTACAATGATTGATTGAGAGGTCTGAATTGGGGGATAAGGATTTATGTATCAGGTTCTATTGCTGTAAAATACCATTTAATATTGATGCTTTAAATGGTATAGTAGATATATAAAAGTTGAGGTTTTACATTGATTGATTGAGAGGTCTGAATTGGGGGATAAGGATTAATTAATCAGGTTCTATTGCTGTAAAATAAAATTTAATATTGATGCTTTAAATGGTATAGTAGAGATATAAAAGTTGAAGTTTTACATTGATTATAGAGAGGTCAGAATTGGGGGATAAGGATTTATGAATAAGGTTCTATTGCTGTAAAATACAATTTAATATTGATGCAGTAGAGATATAAAAGTTGAGGTTTTACATTGATTGTTTGAGAGGTCTGAATTGGGGATAAGGATTTATGAATCTGGTACTATTGCTGTAAAATAAAATTTAATATTGCTGCTTTAAATGGTATAGTAGAGATATAACAGTTGAGGTTTTACTATGATTGATTCAGAGGTCTGAATTGGGGGATAAGTATTTATGTATCAGGTTCTATTGCTGTAAAATACAATTTAATATTGATGCTTTAAATGGTATAGTAGATATATAAAACTTGAGGTTTTACATTGATTGATGAGAGGTCTGAATTGGGGGTTAAGGATTAATGAATCAGGTTCTATTGCTGTAAAATAAAATTTAATATTGATGCAGTAGAGATATAAAAGTTGAGGTTTTACATTGATTGTTTGAGAGGTCTGAATTGGGGATAAGGATTTATGAATCTGGTACTATTGCTGTAAAATAAAATTTAATATTGCTGCTTTAAATGGTATAGTAGAGATATAACAGTTGAGGTTTTACTATGATTGATTCAGAGGTCTGAATTGGGGGATAAGGATTTATGTATCAGGTTCTATTGCTGTAAAATACAATTTAATATTGATGCTTTAAATGGTATAGTAGATATATAAAACTTGAGGTTTTACATTGATTGATGAGAGGTCTGATTTGGGGGATAAGGATTAATGAATCAGGTTCTATTGCTGTAAAATAAAATTTAATATTGATGCAGTAGAGATATAAAAGTTGAGGTTTTACATTGATTGATTGAGAGGTCTGAATTGGGGATAAGGATTTATGAATCAGGTTCTATTGCTGTAAAATACAATTTAATATTGATGCTTTAAATGGTATAGTAGAGATATAAAAGTTGAAGTTTTACATTGATTGATTGAGAGGTCTGAATTGGAGGATAAGGATTTATGAATCAGGTTCTATTGCTGTAAAATACAATTTAATATTGATGCTTTAAATGGTATAGTAGAGATATAAAAGTTGAAGTTTTACATTGATTGATTGAGAGGTCTGAATTGGTGGATAAGGATTTATGAATCAGGTTCTATTGCTGTAAAATACAATTTAATATTGATCAGTAGAGATATAAAAGTTGAGGTTTTACCTTGATTGATTGAGAGGTCTGAATTGGGGGATAAAGATTTATGAATCAGGTTCTCTTGCTGTAAAATACAATTTAATATTGATGCTTTAAATGGTATAGTAGAGATATAAAAGTTGAAGTTTTACATTGATTGATTGAGAGGTCTGAATTGGAGGATAAGGATTTATGAGTCAGGTTCTATTGCTGTAAAATACAATTTAATATTGATGCTTTAAATGGTATAGTAGAGATATAAAAGTTGAAGTTTTACATTGATTGATTGAGAGGTCAGAATTGGGGGGGTAAGGATTTATGAATCAGGCTCTATTGCACTAAAATAAAATTTAATATTGATGCTTTAAATCGTATAGTAGAGATATAAAAGTTGAAGTTTTACATTGATTGATTGAGAGGTCTTAATTGGGGGATAAGGATTTATAAATCAGGTTCTATTGCTGTATAATACAATTTAATATTGATGCAGTAGAGATATAAAAGTTGAGGTTTTACATTGGTTGATTGAGGGGTTTGAATTGGGGGATAAGGATTTATGAATCAGGTTTTATTGCTGTAAAATACAATTTAATATTGATGCAGTAGAGATATAAAAGTTGAGGTTTTACATTGATTGATTGAGAGGTCTGAATTGGGGATAAGGATTTATGAATCAGGTTCTATTGCTGTAAAATATAATTTAATATTGATGCAGTAGAGATATAAAAGTTGAGGTTTTACATTGATTGATTGAGAGGTCTGAATTGGGGGATTAGGATTTATGAATCAGGTTCTATTGCTGTAAAATACAATTTAATATTGATGCTTTAAATGGTATAGTAGAGATATAAAAGTTGAAGTTTTACATTGATTGATTGAGAGGTCTGAATTGGAGGATAAGGATTTATGAATCAGGCTCTATTGCACTAAAATACAATTTAATATTGATGCTTTAAATCGTATAGTAGAGATATAAAAGTTGAAGTTTTACATTGATTGATTGAGAGGTCTTAATTGGGGGATAAGGATTTATAAATCAGGTTCTATTGCTGTATAATACAATTTAATATTGATGCAGTAGAGATATAAAAGTTGAAGTTTTACATTGATTGATTGAGAGGTCTTAATTGGGGGATAAGGATTTATAAATCAGGTTCTATTGCTGTATAATACAATTTAATATTGATGCAGTAGGGATATAAAAGTTGAGGTTTTACATTGGTTGATTGAGGGGTTTGAATTGGGGGATAAGGATTTATGAATCAGGTTTTATTGCTGTAAAATAAAATTTAATATTGATGCTTTAAATGGTATAGTAGAGATATAAAAGTTGAAGTTTCACATTGATTGATTGAGAGGTCTGAATTGGAGGATAAGGATTTATGAATCAGGTTCTATTGCTGTAAAATACAATTTAATATTGATGCTTTAAATGGTATAGTAGAGATATAAAAGTTGAAGTTTTACATTGATTGATTGAGAGGTCTGAATTGGTGGATAAGGATTTATTAATCAGGTTCTATTGCTGTAAAATACAATTTAATATTGATCAGTAGAGATATAAAAGTTGAGGTTTTACCTTGATTGATTGAGAGGTCTGAATTGGGGGATAAAGATTTATGAATCAGGTTCTCTTGCTGTAAAATACAATTTAATATTGATGCTTTAAATGGTATAGTAGAGATATAAAAGTTGAAGTTTTACATTGATTGATTGAGAGGTCTGAATTGGGGATAAGGATTTATGAATCTGGTACTATTGCTGTAAAATAAAATTTAATATTGCTGCTTTAAATGGTATAGTAGAGATATAACAGTTGAGGTTTTACTATGATTGATTCAGAGGTCTGAATTGGGGGATAAGGATTTATGTATCTGGTTCTATTGCCGTAAAATACAATTTAATATTGATGCTTTAAATGGTATAGTAGATATATAAAACTTGAGGTTTTACATTGATTGATGAGAGGTCTGAATTGGGGGATAAGGATTAATGAATCAGGTTCTATTGCTGTAAAATAAAATTTAATATTGATGCAGTAGAGATATAAAAGTTGAGGTTTTACATTGATTGATTGAGAGGTCTGAATTGGGGATAAGGATTTATGAATCAGGTTCGATTGCTGTAAAATACAATTTAATATTGATGCTTTAAATGGTATAGTAGAGATATAAAAGTTGAAGTTTTACATTGATTGATTGAGAGGTCTGAATTGGAGGATAAGGATTTATGAATCAGGTTCTATTGCTGTAAAATACAATTTAATATTGATGCTTTAAATGGTATAGTAGAGATATAAAAGTTGAAGTTTTACATTGATTGATTGAGAGGTCTGAATTGGTGGATAAGGATTTATGAATCAGGTTCTATTGCTGTAAAATACAATTTAATATTGATCAGTAGAGATATAAAAGTTGAGGTTTTACCTTGATTGATTGAGAGGTCTGAATTGGGGGATAAAGATTTATGAATCAGGTTCTCTTGCTGTAAAATACAATTTAATATTGATGCTTTAAATGGTATAGTAGAGATATAAAAGTTGAAGTTTTACATTGATTGATTGAGAGGTCTGAATTGGAGGATAAGGATTTATGAGTCAGGTTCTATTGCTGTAAAATACAATTTAATATTGATGCTTTAAATGGTATAGTAGAGATATAAAAGTTGAAGTTTTACATTGATTGATTGAGAGGTCAGAATTGGGGGGGGGGTAAGGATTTATGAATCAGGCTCTATTGCACTAAAATACAATTTAATATTGATGCTTTAAATCGTATAGTAGAGATATAAAAGTTGAAGTTTTACATTGATTGATTGAGAGGTCTTAATTGGGGGATAAGGATTTATAAATCAGGTTCTATTGCTGTATAATACAATTTAATATTGATGCAGTAGAGATATAAAAGTTGAGGTTTTACATTGGTTGATTGAGGGGTTTGAATTGGGGGATAAGGATTTATGAATCAGGTTTTATTGCTGTAAAATACAATTTAATATTGATGCAGTAGAGATATAAAAGTTGAGGTTTTACATTGATTGATTGAGAGGTCTGAATTGGGGATAAGGATTTATGAATCAGGTTCTATTGCTGTAAAATATAATTTAATATTGATGCAGTAGAGATATAAAAGTTGAGGTTTTACATTGATTGATTGAGAGGTCTGAATTGGGGGATTAGGATTTATGAATCAGGTTCTATTGCTGTAAAATACAATTTAATATTGATGCTTTAAATGGTATAGTAGAGATATAAAAGTTGAAGTTTTACATTGATTGATTGAGAGGTCTGAATTGGAGGATAAGCATTTATGAATCAGGCTCTATTGCACTAAAATACAATTTAATATTGATGCTTTAAATCGTATAGTAGAGATATAAAAGTTGAAGTTTTACATTGATTGATTGAGAGGTCTTAATTGGGGGATAAGGATTTATAAATCAGGTTCTATTGCTGTATAATACAATTTAATATTGATGCAGTAGAGATATAAAAGTTGAAGTTTTACATTGATTGATTGAGAGGTCTTAATTGGGGGATAAGGATTTATAAATCAGGTTCTATTGCTGTATAATACAATTTAATATTGATGCAGTAGGGATATAAAAGTTGAGGTTTTACATTGGTTGATTGAGGGGTTTGAATTGGGGGATAAGGATTTATGAATCAGGTTTTATTGCTGTAAAATAAAATTTAATATTGATGCTTTAAATGGTATAGTAGAGATATAAAAGTTGAAGTTTCACATTGATTGATTGAGAGGTCTGAATTGGAGGATAAGGATTTATGAATGAGGTTCTATTGCTGTAAAATACAATTTAATATTGATGCTTTAAATGGTATAGTAGAGATATAAAAGTTGAAGTTTTACATTGATTGATTGAGAGGTCTGAATTGGTGGATAAGGATTTATTAATCAGGTTCTATTGCTGTAAAATACAATTTAATATTGATCAGTAGAGATATAAAAGTTGAGGTTTTACCTTGATTGATTGAGAGGTCTGAATTGGGGGATAAAGATTTATGAATCAGGTTCTCTTGCTGTAAAATACAATTTAATATTGATGCTTTAAATGGTATAGTAGAGATATAAAAGTTGAAGTTTTACATTGATTGATTGAGAGGTCTGAATTGGAGGATAAGGATTTATGAGTCAGGTTCTATTGCTGTAAAATACAATTTAATATTGATGCTTTAAATGGTATAGTAGAGATATAAAAGTTGAAGTTTTACATTGATTGATTGAGAGGTCAGAATTGGGGGGGTAAGGATTTATGAATCAGGCTCTATTGCACTAAAATACAATTTAATATTGATGCTTTAAATCGTATAGTAGAGATATAAAAGTTGAAGTTTTACATTGATTGATTGAGAGGTCTTAATTGGGGGATAAGGATTTATAAATCAGGTTCTATTGCTGTATAATACAATTTAATATTGATGCATTAGAGATATAAAAGTTGAGGTTTTACATTGGTTGATTGAGGGGTTTGAATTGGGGGATAAGGATTTATGAATCAGGTTTTATTGCTGTAAAATACAATTTAATATTGATGCAGTAGAGATATAAAAGTTGAGGTTTTACATTGATTGATTGAGAGGTCTGAATTGGGGATAAGGATTTATGAATCAGGTTCTATTGCTGTAAAATATAATTTAATATTGATGCAGTAGAGATATAAAAGTTGAGGTTTTACATTGATTGATTGAGAGGTCTGAATTGGGGGATTAGGATTTATGAATCAGGTTCTATTGCTGTAAAATACAATTTAATATTGATGCTTTAAATGGTATAGTAGAGATATAAAAGTTGAAGTTTTACATTGATTGATTGAGAGGTCTGAATTGGAGGATAAGCATTTATGAATCAGGCTCTATTGCACTAAAATACAATTTAATATTGATGCTTTAAATCGTATAGTAGAGATATAAAAGTTGAAGTTTTACATTGATTGATTGAGAGGTCTTAATTGGGGGATAAGGATTTATAAATCAGGTTCTATTGCTGTATAATACAATTTAATATTGATGCAGTAGAGATATAAAAGTTGAGGTTTTACATTGGTTGATTGAGGGGTTTGAATTGGGGGATAAGGATTTATGAATCAGGTTTTATTGCTGTAAAATACAATTTAATATTGATGCTTTAAATGGTATAGTAGATATATCAAAGTTGAGGTTTTACATTGATTGATTGAGAGGTCTGAATTGGGGGATTAGGATTTATGAATCAGGTTCTATTGCTGTAAAATACAGTTTAATATTGATGCTATAAATGGTATAGTAGAGATATAAAAGTTGAGGTTTTACATTGATTGATTGAGAGGTCTGAATTGGAGGATAAGGATTTATGTATCAGGTTCTATTGCTGTAAAATACAATTTAATATTGATGCTTTAAATGGTATAGTAGATATATCAAAGTTGAGGTTTTACATTGATTGATTGAGAGGTCTGAATTGTGGATAAGGATTTATGAATCAGATTCTATTGCTGTAAAAGAAAATTTAATATTGATGCTTTAAATCGTATAGTAGAGATATATATAAGTTGAAGTTTTACATTGATTGATGAGAGGTCTGAATTGGGGGATAAGGATTTATGTATCTGGTTCTATTGCTGTAAAATACCATTTAATATTGATGCTTTAAATGGTATAGTAGATATATAAAAGTTGAGGTTTTACATTGATTGATTGAGAGGTCTGAATTGGGGGATAAGCATTAATGAATCAGGTTCTATTACTGTAAAATAAAATTTAATATTGATGCAGTAGAGATATAAAAGTTGAGGTTTTACATTGATTGATTGAGAGGTCTGAATTGGGGATAAGGATTTATGAATCTGGTTCTATTGCTGTAAAATACAATTTAATATTGATGCAGTAGAGATATAAAAGTTGAGGTTTTACATTGATTGATTGAGGGGTTTGAATTGGGGGATAAGGATTTATGAATCAGGTTCTATTGCTGTAAAATAAAATTTAATATTGATGCAGTAGAGATATAAAAGTTGAGGTTTTACATTGATTGATTGAGAGGTCTGAATTGGGGATAAGGATTTATGAATCTGGTTCTATTGCTGTAAAATACAATTTAATATTGATGCTTTAAATGGTATAGTAGATATATAAAAGTTGAGGTTTTACATTGATTGATTGAGAGGTCTGAATTGGGGGATAAGGATTAATGAATCAGGTTCTATTGCTGTAAAATAAAATTTAATATTGATGCAGTAGAGATATAAAAGTTCAGGTTTTACATTGATTGATTGAGAGGTCTGAATTGGGGATAAGGATTTATGAATCTGGTTCTATTGCTGTAAAATACAATTTAATATTGATGCAGTAGAGATATAAAAGTTGAGGTTTTACATTGATTGATTGAGGGGTTTGAATTGGGGATAAGGATTTATGAATCAGGTTCTATTGCTGTAAAATACAATTTAATATTGATGCTTTAAATGGTATAGTAGAGATATAAAAGTTGAAGTTTTACATTGATTGATTGAGAGGTCTGAATTGGTGGATAAGGATCTATGAATCAGGTTCTATTGCTGTAAAATACAATTTAATATTGATGCTTTAAATGGTATAGTAGAGATATAAAAGTTGAAGTTTTACATTGATTGATTGAGAGGTCTGAATTGGAGGATAAGGATTTATGAGTCAGGTTCTATTGCTGTAAAATACAATTTAATATTGATGCTTTAAATGGTATAGTAGAGATATAAAAGTTGAAGTTTTACATTGATTGATTGAGAGGTCAGAATTGGGGGGGTAAGGATTTATGAATCAGGCTCTATTGCACTAAAATACAATTTAATATTGATGCTTTAAATCGTATAGTAGAGATATAAAAGTTGAAGTTTTACATTGATTGATTGAGAGGTCTTAATTGGGGGATAAGGATTTATAAATCAGGTTCTATTGCTGTATAATACAATTTAATATTGATGCAGTAGAGATATAAAAGTTGAGGTTTTACATTGGTTGATTGAGGGGTTTGAATTGGGGGATAAGGATTTATGAATCAGGTTTTATTGCTGTAAAATACAATTTAATATTGATGCAGTAGAGATATAAAAGTTGAGGTTTTACATTGATTGATTGAGAGGTCTGAATTGGGGATAAGGATTTATGAATCAGGTTCTATTGCTGTAAAATATAATTTAATATTGATGCAGTAGAGATATAAAAGTTGAGGTTTTACATTGATTGATTGAGAGGTCTGAATTGGGGGATTAGGATTTATGAATCAGGTTCTATTGCTGTAAAATAAAATTTAATATTGATGCAGTAGAGATATAAAAGTTGAGGTTTTACAATGATTGATTGAGAGGTCTGAATTGGGGGATAAGGATTTATGTATCAGGTTCTATTGCTGTAAAATACCATTTAATATTGATGCTTTAAATGGTATAGTAGATATATAAAAGTTGAGGTTTTACATTGATTGATTGAGAGGTCTGAATTGGGGGATAAGGATTAATTAATCAGGTTCTATTGCTGTAAAATAAAATTTAATATTGATGCAGTAGAGATATAAAAGTTCAGGTTTTACATTGATTGATTGAGAGGTCTGAATTGGGGATAAGGATTTATGAATCTGGTTCTATTGCTGTAAAATACAATTTAATATTGATGCAGTAGAGATATAAAAGTTCAGGTTTTACATTGATTGATTGAGAGGTCTGAATTGGGGGATAACGATTTATGTATCAGGTTCTATTTCTGTAAAATACCATTTAATATTGATGCTTTAAATGGTATAGTAGATATATAAATGTTGAGGTTTTACATTGATTGATTGAGAGGTCTGAACTGGGGGATAAGGATTTATGTATCAGGTTCTATTGCTGTAAAATACAATTTAATATTGATGCTTTAAATGGTATAGTAGAGATATAAAAGTTGAAGTTTTACATTGATTGATAGAGAGGTCAGAATTGGGGGATAAGGATTTATGAATAAGGTTCTATTGCTGTAAAATACAATTTAATATTGATGCAGTAGAGATATAAAAGTTGAGGTTTTACATTGATTGTTTGAGAGGTCTGAATTGGGGATAAGGATTTATGAATCTGGTACTATTGCTGTAAAATAAAATTTAATATTGCTGCTTTAAATGGTATAGTAGAGATATAACAGTTGAGGTTTTACTATGATTGATTCAGAGGTCTGAATTGGGGGATAAGGATTTATGTATCAGGTTCTATTGCTGTAAAATACAATTTAATATTGATGCTTTAAATGGTATAGTAGATATATAAAACGTGAGGTTTTACATTGATTGATGAGAGGTCTGAATTGGGGGATAAGGATTAATGAATCAGGTTCTATTGCTGTAAAATAAAATTTAATATTGATGCAGTAGAGATATAAAAGTTGAAGTTTTACATTGATTGATTGAGAGGTCTGAATTGGAGGATAAGGATTGATGAATCAGGTTCTATTGCTGTAAAATACCATTTAATATTGATGCTTTAAATGGTATAGTAGATATATAAAAGTTGAGGTTTTACATTGATTGATTGAGAGGTCTGAATTGGGGGATAAGGATTTATGTATCAGGTTCTATTGCTGTAAAATACAATTTAATATTGATGCAGTAGAGATATAAAAGTTGAGGTTTTACATTGATTGATTGAAAGGTCTGAATTGGGGATAAGGATTTATGAATCTGGTTCTATTGCTGTAAAATACAATTTAATATTGATGCAGTAGAGATATAAAAGTTGAGGTTTTACATTGATTGATTGAGGGGTTTGAATTGGGGGATAAGGATTTATGAATCAGGTTCTATTGCTGTAAAATAAAATTTAATATTGATGCAGTAGAGATATAAAAGTTGAGGTTTTACATTGATTGATTGAGAGGTCTGAATTGGGGATAAGGATTTATGAATCTGGTTCTATTGCTGTAAAATACAATTTAATATTGATGCAATAGAGATATAAAAGTTGAGGTTTTACAATGATTGATTGAGAGGTGTGAATTGGGGGATAAGGATTTATGTATCAGGTTCTATTGCTGTAAAATACAATTTAATATTGATGCTTTAAATGGTATAGTAGATATATAAAAGTTGAGGTTTTACATTGATTGATTGAGGAGTTTGAATTGGGGGATAAGGATTTATGAATCAGGTTCTATTGCTGTAAAATCCAATTTAATATTGATGCTTTAAATGGTATAGTAGAGATATAAAAGTTGAGGTTTTACATTGATTGATTGAGAGGTCTGAATTGGGGGATAAGGATTTATGTATCAGGTTCTATTGCTGTAAAATACCATTTAATATTGATGCTTTAAATGGTATAGTAGATATATAAAAGTTGAGGTTTTACATTGATCGATTGAGAGGTCTGAATTGGGGGATAAGGATTAATTAATCAGGTTCTATTGCTGTAAAATAAAATTTAATATTGATGCAGTAGAGATATAAAAGTTCAGGTTTTACATTGATTGATTGAGAGGTCTGAATTGGGGATAAGGATTTATGAATCTGGTTCTATTGCTGTAAAATACAATTTAATATTGATGCAGTAGAGATATAAAAGTTGAGGTTTTACATTGATTGATTGGGGGGTTTGAATTGGGGGATAAGGATTTATGAATCAGGTTCTATTGCTGTAAAATACAATTTAATATTGATGCTTTAAATGGTATAGTAGAGATATAAAAGGTGAGGTTTTACATTGATTGATTGAGAGTTCTGAATTGGAGGATAAGGATTTATGTATCTGGTTCTATTGCTGTAAAATACAATTTAATATTGATGCAGTAGAGATATAAAAGTTGCGGTTTTACATTGATTGATTGAGGGGTTTGAATTGGGGATAAGGATTTATGAATCAGGTTCTATTGCTGTAAAATACAATTTAGTATTCATGCAGTAGAGATATAAAAGTTGAGGTTTTACATTGATTGATTGAGAGGTCTGAATTGGGGATAAGGATTTATGAATCTGGTTCTATTGCTGTAAAATACAATTTAATATTGATGCTTTAAATGGTATAGTAGAGATATAAAAGTTGAGGTTTTACATTGATTGACTGAGAGGTCTGAATTGGGGGATTAAGATTTATGAATCAGGTTCTGTTGCTGTAAAATACAATTTAATATTGATGCAGTAGAGATATAAAAGTTGAGGTTTTACATTGATTGATTGAGAGGTCTGAATTGGGGATAAGGATTTATGAATCTGGTTCTATTGCTGTAAAACAAAATTTAATATTGATGCTTTAAATCGTATAGTAGAGATATATATAAGTTGAGGTTTTACATTGATTGATTGAGAGGTCTGAATTGGGGGAAAAGGATTTATGTATCAGGTTCTATTGCTGTAAAATACAATTTAATAATGATGCAGTAGAGATATAAAAGTTGAGGTTTTACATTGATTGATTGAAAGGTCTGAATTGGGGATAAGGATTTATGAATCTGGTTCTATTGCTGTAAAATACAATTTAATATTGATGCAGTAGAGATATAAAAGTTGAGGTTTTACATTGATTGATTGAGGGGTTTGAATTGGGGGATAAGGATTTATGAATCAGGTTCTATTGCTGTAAAATAAAATTTAATATTGATGCAGTAGAGATATAAAATTTGAGGTTTTACATTGATTGATTGAGAGGTCTGAATTGGGGATATGGATTTATGAATCTGGTTCTATTGCTGTAAAATACCATTTAATATTGATGCTTTAAATGGTATAGTAGATATATAAAAGTTGAGGTTTTACATTGATTGATTGAGAGGTCTGAATTGGGGGATAAGGATTTATGTATCTGGTTCTATTGCTGTAAAATACCATTTAATATTGATGCTTTAAATGGTATAGTAGATATATAAATGTTGAGGTTTTACATTGATTGATTGAGAGGTCTGAACTGGGGGATAAGGATTTATGTATCAGGTTCTATTGCTGTAAAATACAATTTAATATTGATGCTTTAAATGGTATAGTAGAGATATAAAAGTTGAAGTTTTACATTGATTGATAGAGAGGTGAGAATTAAGGGGTAAGGATTTATGAATAAGGTTCTATTGCTGTAAAATACAATTTAATATTGATGCAGTAGAGATATAAAAGTTGAGGTTTTACATTGATTGTTTGAGAGGTCTGAATTGGGGATAAGGATTTATGAATCTGGTACTATTGCTGTAAAATAAAATTTAATATTGCTGCTTTAAATGGTATAGTAGAGATATAACAGTTGAGGTTTTACTATGATTGATTCAGAGGTCTGAATTGGGGGATAAGGATTTATGTATCAGGTTCTATTGCTGTAAAATACAATTTAATATTGATGCTTTAAATGGTATAGTAGATATATAAAACTTGAGGTTTTACATTGATTGATGAGAGGTCTGAATTGGGGGATAAGGATTAATGAATCAGGTTCTATTGCTGTAAAATAAAATTTAATATTGATGCATTAGAGATATAAAAGTTGAGGTTTTACATTGATTGATTGAGAGGTCTAAATTGGGGATAAGGATTTATGAATCAGGTTCTATTGCTGTAAAATACAATTTAATATTGATGCTTTAAATGGTATAGTAGAGATATAAAAGTTGAAGTTTTACATTGATTGATTGAGAGGTTTGAATTGGAGGATAAGGATTTATGAATCAGGTTCTATTGCTGTAAAATACAATTTAATATTGATGCTTTAAATGGTATAGTAGAGATATAAAAGTTGAAGTTTTACATTGATTGATTGAGAGGTCTGAATTGGTGGATAAGGATTTATGAATCAGGTTCTATTGCTGTAAAATACAATTTAATATTGATCAGTAGAGATATAAAAGTTGAGGTTTTACCTTGATTGATTGAGAGGTCTGAATTGGGGGATAAAGATTTATGAATCAGGTTCTCTTGCTGTAAAATACAATTTAATATTGATGCTTTAAATGTTATAGTAGAGATATAAAAGTTGAAGTTTTACATTGATTGATTGAGAGGTCTGAATTGGAGGATAAGGATTTATGAGTCAGGTTCTATTGCTGTAAAATACAATTTAATATTGATGCTTTAAATGGTATAGTAGAGATATAAAAGTTGAAGTTTTACATTGATTGATTGAGAGGTCAGAATTGGGGGGTAAGGATTTATGAATCAGGCTCTATTGCACTAAAATACAATTTAATATTGATGCTTTAAATCGTATAGTAGAGATATAAAAGTTGAAGTTTTACATTGATTGATTGAGAGGTCTTAATTGGGGGATAAGGATTTATAAATCAGGTTCTATTGCTGTATAATACAATTTAATATTGATGCAGTAGAGATATAAAAGTTGAGGTTTTACATTGGTTGATTGAGGGGTTTGAATTGGGGGATAAGGATTTATGAATCAGGTTTTATTGCTGTAAAATACAATTTAATATTGATGCAGTAGAGATATAAAAGTTGAGGTTTTACATTGATTGATTGAGAGGTCGGAATTGGGGATAAGGATTTATGAATCAGGTTCTATTGCTGTATAATACAATTTAATATTGATGCAGTAGAGATATAAAAGTTGAAGTTTTACATTGATTGATTGAGAGGTCTTAATTGGGGGATAAGGATTTATAAATCAGGTTCTATTGCTGTATAATACAATTTAATATTGATGCAGTAGGGATATAAAAGTTGAGGTTTTACATTGGTTGATTGAGGGGTTTGAATTGGGGGATAAGGATTTATGAATCAGGTTTTATTGCTGTAAAATAAAATTTAATATTGATGCTTTAAATGGTATAGTAGAGATATAAAAGTTGAAGTTTCACATTGATTGATTGAGAGGTCTGAATTGGAGGATAAGGATTTATGAATGAGGTTCTATTGCTGTAAAATACAATTTAATATTGATGCTTTAAATGGTATAGTAGAGATATAAAAGTTGAAGTTTTACATTGATTGATTGAGAGGTCTGAATTGGTGGATAAGGATTTATTAATCAGGTTCTATTGCTGTAAAATACAATTTAATATTGATCAGTAGAGATATAAAAGTTGAGGTTTTACCTTGATTGATTGAGAGGTCTGAATTGGGGGATAAAGATTTATGAATCAGGTTCTCTTGCTGTAAAATACAATTTAATATTGATGCTTTAAATGGTATAGTAGAGATATAAAAGTTGAAGTTTTACATTGATTGATTAAGAGGTCTGAATTGGAGGATAAGGATTTATGAGTCAGGTTCTATTGCTGTAAAATACAATTTAATATTGATGCTTTAAATGGTATAGTAGAGATATAAAAGTTGAAGTTTTACATTGATTGATTGAGAGGTCAGAATTGGGGGGGTAAGGATTTATGAATCAGGCTCTATTGCACTAAAATACAATTTAATATTGATGCTTTAAATCGTATAGTAGAGATATAAAAGTTGAAGTTTTACATTGATTGATTGAGAGGTCTTAATTGGGGGATAAGGATTTATAAATCAGGTTCTATTGCTGTATAATACAATTTAATATTGATGCATTAGAGATATAAAAGTTGAGGTTTTACATTGGTTGATTGAGGGGTTTGAATTGGGGGATAAGGATTTATGAATCAGGTTTTATTGCTGTAAAATACAATTTAATATTGATGCAGTAGAGATATAAAAGTTGAGGTTTTACATTGATTGATTGAGAGGTCTGAATTGGGGATAAGGATTTATGAATCAGGTTCTATTGCTGTAAAATATAATTTAATATTGATGCAGTAGAGATATAAAAGTTGAGGTTTTACATTGATTGATTGAGAGGTCTGAATTGGGGGATTAGGATTTATGAATCAGGTTCTATTGCTGTAAAATACAGTTTAATATTGATGCTATAAATGGTATAGTAGAGATATAAAAGTTGAGGTTTTACATTGATTGATTGAGAGGTCTGATTGTGGATAAGGATTTATGAATCAGATTCTATTGCTGTAAAAGAAAATTTAATATTGATGCTTTAAATCGTATAGTAGAGATATATATAAGTTGAAGTTTTACATTGATTGATGAGAGGTCTGAATTGGGGGATAAGGATTTATGTATCTGGTTCTATTGCTGTAAAATACCATTTAATATTGATGCTTTAAATGGTATAGTAGATATATAAAAGTTGAGGTTTTACATTGATTGATTGAGAGGTCTGAATTGGGGGATAAGCATTAATGAATCAGGTTCTATTACTGTAAAATAAAATTTAATATTGATGCAGTAGAGATATAAAAGTTGAGGTTTTACATTGATTGATTGAGAGGTCTGTATTGGGGATAAGGATTTATGAATCTGGTTCTATTGCTGTAAAATACAATTTAATATTGATGCAGTAGAGATATAAAAGTTGAGGTTTTACATTGATTGATTGAGGGGTTTGAATTGGGGGATAAGGATTTATGAATCAGGTTCTATTGCTGTAAAATAAAATTTAATATTGATGCAGTAGAGATATAAAAGTTGAGGTTTTACATTGATTGATTGAGAGGTCTGAATTGGGGATAAGGATTTATGAATCTGGTTCTATTGCTGTAAAATACAATTTAATATTGATGCTTTAAATGGTATAGTAGATATATAAAAGTTGAGGTTTTACATTGATTGATTGAGAGGTCTGAATTGGGGGATAAGGATTAATGAATCAGGTTCTATTGCTGTAAAATAAAATTTAATATTGATGCAGTAGAGATATAAAAGTTCAGGTTTTACATTGATTGATTGAGAGGTCTGAATTGGGGATAAGGATTTATGAATCTGGTTCTATTGCTGTAAAATACAATTTAATATTGATGCAGTAGAGATATAAAAGTTGAGGTTTTACATTGATTGATTGAGGGGTTTGAATTGGGGGATAAGGATTTATGAATCAGGTTCTATTGCTGTAAAATACAATTTAATATTGATGCTTTAAATGGTATAGTAGAGATATAAAAGTTGAAGTTTTACATTGATTGATTGAGAGGTCTGAATTGGTGGATAAGGATCTATGAATCAGGTTCTATTGCTGTAAAATACAATTTAATATTGATGCTTTAAATGGTATAGTAGAGATATAAAAGTTGAAGTTTTACATTGATTGATTGAGAGGTCTGAATTGGAGGATAAGGATTTATGAGTCAGGTTCTATTGCTGTAAAATACAATTTAATATTGATGCTTTAAATGGTATAGTAGAGATATAAAAGTTGAAGTTTTACATTGATTGATTGAGAGGTCAGAATTGGGGGGGTAAGGATTTATGAATCAGGCTCTATTGCACTAAAATACAATTTAATATTGATGCTTTAAATCGTATAGTAGAGATATAAAAGTTGAAGTTTTACATTGATTGATTGAGAGGTCTTAATTGGGGGATAAGGATTTATAAATCAGGTTCTATTGCTGTATAATACAATTTAATATTGATGCAGTAGAGATATAAAAGTTGAGGTTTTACATTGGTTGATTGAGGGGTTTGAATTGGGGGATAAGGATTTATGAATCAGGTTTTATTGCTGTAAAATACAATTTAATATTGATGCAGTAGAGATATAAAAGTTGAGGTTTTACATTGATTGATTGAGAGGTCTGAATTGGGGATAAGGATTTATGAATCAGGTTCTATTGCTGTAAAATATAATTTAATATTGATGCAGTAGAGATATAAAAGTTGAGGTTTTACATTGATTGATTGAGAGGTCTGAATTGGGGGATTAGGATTTATGAATCAGGTTCTATTGCTGTAAAATAAAATTTAATATTGATGCAGTAGAGATATAAAAGTTGAGGTTTTACAATGATTGATTGAGAGGTCTGAATTGGGGGATAAGGATTTATGTATCAGGTTCTATTGCTGTAAAATACCATTTAATATTGATGCTTTAAATGGTATAGTAGATATATAAAAGTTGAGGTTTTACATTGATTGATTGAGAGGTCTGAATTGGGGGATAAGGATTAATTAATCAGGTTCTATTGCTGTAAAATAAAATTTAATATTGATGCAGTAGAGATATAAAAGTTCAGGTTTTACATTGATTGATTGAGAGGTCTGAATTGGGGATAAGGATTTATGAATCTGGTTCTATTGCTGTAAAATACAATTTAATATTGATGCAGTAGAGATATAAAAGTTCAGGTTTTACATTGATTGATTGAGAGGTCTGAATTGGGGGATAACGATTTATGTATCAGGTTCTATTTCTGTAAAATACCATTTAATATTGATGCTTTAAATGGTATAGTAGATATATAAATGTTGAGGTTTTACATTGATTGATTGAGAGGTCTGAACTGGGGGATAAGGATTTATGTATCAGGTTCTATTGCTGTAAAATACAATTTAATATTGATGCTTTAAATGGTATAGTAGAGATATAAAAGTTGAAGTTTTACATTGATTGATAGAGAGGTCAGAATTGGGGGATAAGGATTTATGAATAAGGTTCTATTGCTGTAAAATACAATTTAATATTGATGCAGTAGAGATATAAAAGTTGAGGTTTTACATTGATTGTTTGAGAGGTCTGAATTGGGGATAAGGATTTATGAATCTGGTACTATTGCTGTAAAATAAAATTTAATATTGCTGCTTTAAATGGTATAGTAGAGATATAACAGTTGAGGTTTTACTATGATTGATTCAGAGGTCTGAATTGGGGGATAAGGATTTATGTATCAGGTTCTATTGCTGTAAAATACAATTTAATATTGATGCTTTAAATGGTATAGTAGATATATAAAACGTGAGGTTTTACATTGATTGATGAGAGGTCTGAATTGGGGGATAAGGATTAATGAATCAGGTTCTATTGCTGTAAAATAAAATTTAATATTGATGCAGTAGAGATATAAAAGTTGAAGTTTTACATTGATTGATTGAGAGGTCTGAATTGGAGGATAAGGATTGATGAATCAGGTTCTATTGCTGTAAAATACCATTTAATATTGATGCTTTAAATGGTATAGTAGATATATAAAAGTTGAGGTTTTACATTGATTGATTGAGAGGTCTGAATTGGGGGATAAGGATTTATGTATCAGGTTCTATTGCTGTAAAATACAATTTAATATTGATGCAGTAGAGATATAAAAGTTGAGGTTTTACATTGATTGATTGAAAGGTCTGAATTGGGGATAAGGATTTATGAATCTGGTTCTATTGCTGTAAAATACAATTTAATATTGATGCAGTAGAGATATAAAAGTTGAGGTTTTACATTGATTGATTGAGGGGTTTGAATTGGGGGATAAGGATTTATGAATCAGGTTCTATTGCTGTAAAATAAAATTTAATATTGATGCAGTAGAGATATAAAAGTTGAGGTTTTACATTGATTGATTGAGAGGTCTGAATTGGGGATAAGGATTTATGAATCTGGTTCTATTGCTGTAAAATACAATTTAATATTGATGCAATAGAGATATAAAAGTTGAGGTTTTACAATGATTGATTGAGAGGTGTGAATTGGGGGATAAGGATTTATGTATCAGGTTCTATTGCTGTAAAATACAATTTAATATTGATGCTTTAAATGGTATAGTAGATATATAAAAGTTGAGGTTTTACATTGATTGATTGAGGGGTTTGAATTGGGGGATAAGGATTTATGAATCAGGTTCTATTGCTGTAAAATCCAATTTAATATTGATGCTTTAAATGGTATAGTAGAGATATAAAAGTTGAGGTTTTACATTGATTGATTGAGAGGTCTGAATTGGGGGATAAGGATTTATGTATCAGGTTCTATTGCTGTAAAATACCATTTAATATTGATGCTTTAAATGGTATAGTAGATATATAAAAGTTGAGGTTTTACATTGATCGATTGAGAGGTCTGAATTGGGGGATAAGGATTAATTAATCAGGTTCTATTGCTGTAAAATAAAATTTAATATTGATGCAGTAGAGATATAAAAGTTCAGGTTTTACATTGATTGATTGAGAGGTCTGAATTGGGGATAAGGATTTATGAATCTGGTTCTATTGCTGTAAAATACAATTTAATATTGATGCAGTAGAGATATAAAAGTTGAGGTTTTACATTGATTGATTGGGGGGTTTGAATTGGGGGATAAGGATTTATGAATCAGGTTCTATTGCTGTAAAATACAATTTAATATTGATGCTTTAAATGGTATAGTAGAGATATAAAAGGTGAGGTTTTACATTGATTGATTGAGAGGTCTGAATTGGAGGATAAGGATTTATGTATCTGGTTCTATTGCTGTAAAATACAATTTAATATTGATGCAGTAGAGATATAAAAGTTGCGGTTTTACATTGATTGATTGAGGGGTTTGAATTGGGGATAAGGATTTATGAATCAGGTTCTATTGCTGTAAAATACAATTTAGTATTCATGCAGTAGAGATATAAAAGTTGAGGTTTTACATTGATTGATTGAGAGGTCTGAATTGGGGATAAGGATTTATGAATCAGGTTCTATTGCTGTAAAATACAATTTAATATTGATGCTTTAAATGGTATAGTAGAGATATAAAAGTTGAGGTTTTACATTGATTGACTGAGAGGTCTGAATTGGGGGATTAAGATTTATGAATCAGGTTCTGTTGCTGTAAAATACAATTTAATATTGATGCAGTAGAGATATAAAAGTTGAGGTTTTACATTGATTGATTGAGAGGTCTGAATTGGGGATAAGGATTTATGAATCTGGTTCTATTGCTGTAAAACAAAATTTAATATTGATGCTTTAAATCGTATAGTAGAGATATATATAAGTTGAGGTTTTACATTGATTGATTGAGAGGTCTGAATTGGGGGAAAAGGATTTATGTATCAGGTTCTATTGCTGTAAAATACAATTTAATAATGATGCAGTAGAGATATAAAAGTTGAGGTTTTACATTGATTGATTGAAAGGTCTGAATTGGGGATAAGGATTTATGAATCTGGTTCTATTGCTGTAAAATACAATTTAATATTGATGCAGTAGAGATATAAAAGTTGAGGTTTTACATTGATTGATTGAGGGGTTTGAATTGGGGGATAAGGATTTATGAATCAGGTTCTATTGCTGTAAAATAAAATTTAATATTGATGCAGTAGAGATATAAAATTTGAGGTTTTACATTGATTGATTGAGAGGTCTGAATTGGGGATATGGATTTATGAATCTGGTTCTATTGCTGTAAAATACCATTTAATATTGATGCTTTAAATGGTATAGTAGATATATAAAAGTTGAGGTTTTACATTGATTGATTGAGAGGTCTGAATTGGGGGATAAGGATTTATGTATCTGGTTCTATTGCTGTAAAATACCATTTAATATTGATGCTTTAAATGGTATAGTAGATATATAAATGTTGAGGTTTTACATTGATTGATTGAGAGGTCTGAACTGGGGGATAAGGATTTATGTATCAGGTTCTATTGCTGTAAAATACAATTTAATATTGATGCTTTAAATGGTATAGTAGAGATATAAAAGTTGAAGTTTTACATTGATTGATAGAGAGGTGAGAATTAAGGGGTAAGGATTTATGAATAAGGTTCTATTGCTGTAAAATACAATTTAATATTGATGCAGTAGAGATATAAAAGTTGAGGTTTTACATTGATTGTTTGAGAGGTCTGAATTGGGGATAAGGATTTATGAATCTGGTACTATTGCTGTGAAATAAAATTTAATATTGCTGCTTTAAATGGTATAGTAGAGATATAACAGTTGAGGTTTTACTATGATTGATTCAGAGGTCTGAATTGGGGGATAAGGATTTATGTATCAGGTTCTATTGCTGTAAAATACAATTTAATATTGATGCTTTAAATGGTATAGTAGATATATAAAACTTGAGGTTTTACATTGATTGATGAGAGGTCTGAATTGGGGGATAAGGATTAATGAATCAGGTTCTATTGCTGTAAAATAAAATTTAATATTGATGCATTAGAGATATAAAAGTTGAGGTTTTACATTGATTGATTGAGAGGTCTAAATTGGGGATAAGGATTTATGAATCAGGTTCTATTGCTGTAAAATACAATTTAATATTGATGCTTTAAATGGTATAGTAGAGATATAAAAGTTGAAGTTTTACATTGATTGATTGAGAGGTCTGAATTGGAGGATAAGGATTTATGAGTCAGGTTCTATTGCTGTAAAATACAATTTAATATTGATGCTTTAAATGGTATAGTAGAGATATAAAAGTTGAAGTTTTACATTGATTGATTGAGAGGTCAGAATTGGGGGGTAAGGATTTATGAATCAGGCTCTATTGCACTAAAATACAATTTAATATTGATGCTTTAAATCGTATAGTAGAGATATAAAAGTTGAAGTTTTACATTGATTGATTGAGAGGTCTTAATTGGGGGATAAGGATTTATAAATCAGGTTCTATTGCTGTATAATACAATTTAATATTGATGCAGTAGAGATATAAAAGTTGAGGTTTTACATTGGTTGATTGAGGGGTTTGAATTGGGGGATAAGGATTTATGAATCAGGTTTTATTGCTGTAAAATACAATTTAATATTGATGCAGTAGAGATATAAAAGTTGAGGTTTTACATTGATTGATTGAGAGGTCGGAATTGGGGATAAGGATTTATGAATCAGGTTCTATTGCTGTAAAATATAATTTAATATTGATGCAGTAGAGATATAAAAGTTGAGGTTTTACATTGATTGATTGAGAGGTCTGAATTGGGGGATTAGGATTTATGAATCAGGTTCTATTGCTGTAAAATACAGTTTAATATTGATGCTATAAATGGTATAGTAGAGATATAAAAGTTGAGGTTTTACATTGATTGATTGAGAGGTCTGAATTGGGTATAAGGATTTATGAATCAGGTTCTATTGCTGTAAAATACAATTTAATATTGATGCTTTAAAAGGTATAGTAGAGATATAAAAGTTGAAGTTTTACATTTATTGATTGAGCGGTCTGAATTGGGGGATAAGGATTTATGAATCAGGATCTATTGCTGTAAAACACAATTTAATATTGATGCAGTAGAGATATAAAAGTTGAGGTTTTACATTGATTGATTGAGAGGTCTGAATTGGGGATAAGGATTTATGAATCAGGTTCTATTGCTGTAAAATACAATTTAATATTGATGCTTTAAATGGTATAGTATAGATATAAAAGTTGAAGTTTTATATTGATTGATTGAGAGGTCTGAATTGGAGGATAAGGATTTATGAGTCCGGTTCTATTGCTGTAAAATACAATTTAATATTAATGGTTTAAATGGTATAGTAGAGATATAAAAGTTGAAGTTTTACATTGATTGATTGAGAGGTCAGAATTGGGGGATAAGGATTTATGAATCAGGTTCTATTGCTGTAAAATACAATTTAATATTGATGCAATAGAGATATAAAAGTCGAGGTTTTACATTGATTGATTGAGAGGTCTGAATTGGGGATAAGGATTTATGAATCAGGTTCTATTGCTGTAAAATACAATTTAATATTGATGCTTTAAATGGTATAGTAGAGATGTAAAAGTTGAAGTTTTACATTGATTGATTAAGAGGTCTGAATTGGTGGATAAGGATTTATGAATCAGGTTCTATTGCTGTAAAATACAATTTAATATTGATCAGTAGAGATATAAATGTTGAGGTTTTACCTTGATTGATTGAGAGGTCTGAATTGGGGGATAAAGATTTATGAATCAGGTTCTATTGCTGTAAAATACAATTTAATATTGATGCTTTAAATGGTATAGTAGAGATATAAAAGTTGAAGTTTTACATTGATTGATTGAGAGGTCTGAATTGGAGGATAAGGATTTATGAGTCAGGTTCTATTGCTGTAAAATACAATTTAATATTGATGCAGTAGAGATATAAAAGTTGAGGTTTTACATTGATTGATTGAGAGGTCTGAATTGCGGGATAAGGATTTATGAATCAGGTTCTATTGCTGTAAAATACAGTTTAATATTGATGCTATAAATGGTATAGTAGAGATATAAAAGTTGAGGTTTTACATTGATTGATTGAGAGGTCTGAATTGGGGAAAAGGATTTATGAATCTGGTTCTATTGCTGTAAAATACAATTAAATATTGATGCTTTAAATGGTATAGTAGAGATATAAAAGTTGAAGTTTTACATTGATTGATTGAGAGGTCTGAATTGGAGGATAAGGATTTATGAGTCAGGTTCTATTGCTGTAAAATACAATTTAATATTGATGCAGTAGAGATATAAAAGTTGAGGTTTTACATTGGTTGATTGAGGGGTTTGAATTGGGGGAAATGGATTTATGAATCAGGTTTTATTGCTGTAAAATACAATTTAATATTGATGCAGAAGAGATATAAAAGTTGAGGTTTTACATTGATTGATTGAGAGGTCTAAATTGGGGATAAGGATTTATGAATCAGGTTCTATTGCTGTAAAATACAATTTAATATTGATGCTTTAAACGGTATAGTAGATATATCAAAGTTGAGGTTTTACATTGATTGATTGAGAGGTCTGAATTGGGGGATAAGGATTAATGAACCAGGTTTTATTGCTGTAAAATAAAATTTAATATTGATGCAGTAGAGATATAAAAGTTGAGGTTTTACATTGATTGATTGAGAGGTCTGAATTGGGGAAAAGGATTTATGAATCAGGTTCTATTGCTGTAAAATACAATTAAATATTGATGCTTTAAATGGTATAGTAGAGATATAAAAGTTGAAGTTTTACATTTATTGATTGAGAGGTCTGAATTGGGGGATAAGGATTTATAAATCTGGTTCTATTGCTGTATAATACAATTTGATATTGATGCAGTAGAGATATAAAAGTTGAGGTTTTACATTGGTTGATTGAGGGGTTTGAATTGGGGGATAAGGATTTATGAATCTGGTTCTATTGCTGTAAAATACAATTTAATATTGATGCAGTAGAGATATAAAAGTTAAGGTTTTACATTGGTTGATTGAGGGGTTTGAATTGGGGGATAAGGATTTATGAATCAGGTTCTATTGCTGTAAAATACAATTTAATATTGATGCAGTAGAGATATAAAAGTTAAGGTTTTACATTGATTGATTGAGAGGTCTGAATTGGGGATAAGGATTTATGAATCTGGTTCTATTGCTATAAAATACAATTTAATATTGATGCTTTAAATGGTATAGTAGAGATATAAAAGTTGAAGTTTTACATTGATTGATTGAGAGGTCTGAATTGGTGGATAAGGATTTATGAATCAGGTTCTATTGCTGTAAAATACAATTTAATATTGATGCTTTAAGTGGTATAGTAGATATATCAAAGTTGAGGTTTTACATTGATTGATTGAGAGGTCTGAATTGGGGGATAAGGATTAATGAACCAGGTTCTATTGCTGTAAAATAAAATTTAATATTGATGCAGTAGAGATATAAAAGTTGAGGTTTTACATTGATTGATTGCGAGGTCTGAATTGGGGATAAGCATTTATGTATCAGGTTCTATTGCTGTAAAATACAATTAAATATTGATGCTTTAAATGGTATAGTAGAGATATAAAAGTTGAAGTTTTACATTTATTGATTGAGAGGTCTGAATTGGGGGATAAGGATTTATAAATCAGGTTCTATTGCTGTATAATACAATTTGATATTGATGCAGTAGAGATATAAAAGTTGAGGTTTTACATTGGTTGATTGAGGGGTTTGAATTGGGGGATAAGGATTTATGAATCAGGTTCTATTGCTGTAAAATACAATTTAATATTGATGCAGTAGAGATATAAAAGTTAAGGTTTTACATTGATTGATTGAGAGGTCTGAATTGGGGATAAGGATTTATGAATCAGGTTCTATTGCTGTAAAATACAATTTAATATTGATGCTTTAAATGGCATAGTAGAGATATAAAAGTTGAGGTTTTACATTGATTGATTGAGAGGTCTGAGTTGGGGAAAAGGATTTATGAATCTGGTTCTATTGCTGTAAAATACAATTAAATATTGATGCTTTAAATGGTATAGTAGAGATATAAAAGTTGAAGTTTTACATTTATTGATTGAGAGGTCTGAATTGGGGGATAAGGATTTATAAATCAGGTTCTATTGCTGTATAATACAATTTGATATTGATGCAGTAGAGATATAAAAGTTGAGGTTTTACATTGGTTGATTGAGGGGTTTGAATTGGGGGATAAGGATTTATGAATCTGGTTCTATTGCTGTAAAATACAATTTAATATTGATGCAGTAGAGATATAAAAGTTAAGGTTTTACATTGGTTGATTGAGGGGTTTGAATTGGGGGATAAGGATTTATGAATCAGGTTCTATTGCTGTAAAATACAATTTAATATTGATGCAGTAGAGATATAAAAGTTAAGGTTTTACATTGATTGATTGAGAGGTCTGAATTGGGGATAAGGATTTATGAATCTGGTTCTATTGCTGTAAAATACAATTTAATATTGATGCTTTAAATGGTATAGTAGAGATATAAAAGTTGAAGTTTTACATTGATTGATTGAGAGGTCTGAATTGGTGGATAAGGATTTATGAATCAGGTTCTATTGCTGTAAAATACAATTTAATATTGATGCTTTAAGTGGTATAGTAGATATATCAAAGTTGAGGTTTTACATTGATTGATTGAGAGGTCTGAATTGGGGGATAAGGATTAATGAACCAGGTTCTATTGCTGTAAAATAAAATTTAATATTGATGCAGTAGAGATATAAAAGTTGAGGTTTTACATTGATTGATTGAGAGGTCTGAATTGGGGATAAGCATTTATGTATCAGGTTCTATTGCTGTAAAATATAATTAAATATTGATGCTTTAAATGGTATAGTAGAGATATAAAAGTTGAAGTTTTACATTTATTGATTGAGAGGTCTGAATTGGGGGATAAGGATTTATAAATCAGGTTCTATTGCTGTATAATACAATTTGATATTGATGCAGTAGAGATATAAAAGTTGAGGTTTTACATTGGTTGATTGAGGGATTTGAATTGGGGGATAAGGATTTATGAATCAGGTTCTATTGCTGTAAAATACAATTTAATATTGATGCAGTAGAGATATAAAAGTTAAGGTTTTACATTGATTGATTGAGAGGTCTGAATTGGGGATAAGGATTTATGAATCAGGTTCTATTGCTGTAAAATACAATTTAATATTGATGCTTTAAATGGCATAGTAGAGATATAAAAGTTGAGGTTTTACATTGATTGATTGAGAGGTCTGAATTGGGGAAAAGGATTTATGAATCTGGTTCTATTGCTGTAAAATACAATTAAATATTGATGCTTTAAATGGTATAGTAGAGATATAAAAGTTGAAGTTTTACATTTATTGATTGAGAGGTCTGAATTGGGGGATAAGGATTTATAAATCAGGTTCTATTGCTGTATAATACAATTTGATATTGATGCAGAAGAGATATAAAAGTTGAGGTTTTACATTGATTGATTGAGAGGTCTGAATTGGGGATAAGGATTTATGAATCAGGTTCTATTGCTGTAAAATATAATTTAATATTGATGCAGTAGAGATATAAAAGTTGAGGTTTTACATTGATTGATTGAGAGGTCTGAATTGCGGGATAAGGATTTATGAATCAGGTTCTATTGCTGTAAAATACAGTTTAATATTGATGCTATAAATGGTATAGTAGAGATATAAAAGTTGAGGTTTTACATTGATTGATTGAGAGGTCTGAATTGGGGAAAAGGATTTATGAATCTGGTTCTATTGCTGTAAAATACAATTAAATATTGATGCTTTAAATGGTATAGTAGAGATATAAAAGTTGAAGTTTTACATTGATTGATTGAGAGGTCTGAATTGGAGGATAAGGATTTATGAGTCAGGTTCTATTGCTGTAAAATACAATTTAATATTGATGCAGTAGAGATATAAAAGTTGAGGTTTTACATTGGTTGATTGAGGGGTTTGAATTGGGGGAAAAGGATTTATGAATCAGGTTTTATTGCTGTAAAATACAATTTAATATTGATGCAGAAGAGATATAAAAGTTGAGGTTTTACATTGATTGATTGAGAGGTCTAAATTGGGGATAAGGATTTATGAATCAGGTTCTATTGCTGTAAAATACAATTTAATATTGATGCTTTAAATGGTATAGTAGATATATCAAAGTTGAGGTTTTACATTGATTGATTGAGAGGTCTGAATTGGGGGATAAGGATTAATGAACCAGGTTTTATTGCTGTAAAATAAAATTTAATATTGATGCAGTAGAGATATAAAAGTTGAGGTTTTACATTGATTGATTGAGAGGTCTGAATTGGGGAAAAGGATTTATGAATCAGGTTCTATTGCTGTAAAATACAATTAAATATTGATGCTTTAAATGGTATAGTAGAGATATAAAAGTTGAAGTTTTACATTTATTGATTGAGAGGTCTGAATTGGGGGATAAGGATTTATAAATCAGGTTCTATTGCTGTATAATACAATTTGATATTGATGCAGTAGAGATATAAAAGTTGAGGTTTTACATTGGTTGATTGAGGGGTTTGAATTGGGGGATAAGGATTTATGAATCTGGTTCTATTGCTGTAAAATACAATTTAATATTGATGCAGTAGAGATATAAAAGTTAAGGTTTTACATTGGTTGATTGAGGGGTTTGAATTGGGGGATAAGGATTTATGAATCAGGTTCTATTGCTGTAAAATACAATTTAATATTGATGCAGTAGAGATATAAAAGTTAAGGTTTTACATTGATTGATTGAGAGGTCTGAATTGGGGATAAGGATTTATGAATCTGGTTCTATTGCTGTAAAATACAATTTAATATTGATGCTTTAAATGGTATAGTAGAGATATAAAAGTTGAAGTTTTACATTGATTGATTGAGAGGTCTGAATTGGTGGATAAGGATTTATGAATCAGGTTCTATTGCTGTAAAATACAATTTAATATTGATGCTTTAAGTGGTATAGTAGATATATCAAAGTTGAGGTTTTACATTGATTGATTGAGAGGTCTGAATTGGGAGATAAGGATTAATGAACCAGTTTCTATTGCTGTAAAATAAAATTTAATATTGATGCAGTAGAGATATAAAAGTTGAGGTTTTACATTGATTGATTGAGAGGTCTGAATTGGGGATAAGCATTTATGTATCAGGTTCTATTGCTGTAAAATACAATTAAATATTGATGCTTTAAATGGTATAGTAGAGATATAAAAGTTGAAGTTTTACATTTATTGATTGAGAGGTCTGAATTGGGGGATAAGGATTTATAAATCAGGTTCTATTGCTGTATAATACAATTTGATATTGATGCAGTAGAGATATAAAAGTTGAGGTTTTACATTGGTTGATTGAGGGGTTTGAATTGGGGGATAAGGATTTATGAATCAGGTTCTATTGCTGTAAAATACAATTTAATATTGATGCAGTAGAGATATAAAAGTTAAGGTTTTACATTGATTGATTGAGAGGTCTGAATTGGGGATAAGGATTTATGAATCAGGTTCTATTGCTGTAAAGTACAATTTAATATTGATGCTTTAAATGGCATAGTAGAGATATAAAAGTTGAGGTTTTACATTGATTGATTGAGAGGTCTGAGTTGGGGAAAAGGATTTATGAATCTGGTTCTATTGCTGTAAAATACAATTAAATATTGATGCTTTAAATGGTATAGTAGAGATATAAAAGTTGAAGTTTTACATTTATTGATTGAGAGGTCTGAATTGGGGGATAAGGATTTATAAATCAGGTTCTATTGCTGTATAATACAATTTGATATTGATGCAGTAGAGATATAAAAGTTGTGGTTTTACATTGGTTGATTGAGGGGTTTGAATTGGGGGATAAGGATTTATGAATCTGGTTCTATTACTGTAAAATACAATTTAATATTGATGCAGTAGAGATATAAAAGTTAAGGTTTTACATTGGTTGATTGAGGGGTTTGAATTGGGGGATAAGGATTTATGAATCAGGTTCTATTGCTGTAAAATACAATTTAATATTGATGCAGTAGAGATATAAAAGTTAAGGTTTTACATTGATTGATTGAGAGGTCTGAATTGGGGATAAGGATTTATGAATCTGGTTCTATTGCTGTAAAATACAATTTAATATTGATGCTTTAAATGGTATAGTAGAGATATAAAAGTTGAAGTTTTACATTGATTGATTGAGAGGTCTGAATTGGTGGATAAGGATTTATGAATCAGGTTCTATTGCTGTAAAATACAATTTAATATTGATGCTTTAAGTGGTATAGTAGATATATCAAAGTTGAGGTTTTACATTGATTGATTGAGAGGTCTGAATTGGGGGATAAGGATTAATGAACCAGGTTCTATTGCTGTAAAATAAAATTTAATATTGATGCAGTAGAGATATAAAAGTTGAGGTTTTACATTGATTGATTGAGAGGTCTGAATTGGGGATAAGCATTTATGTATCAGGTTCTATTGCTGTAAAATATAATTAAATATTGATGCTTTAAATGGTATAGTAGAGATATAAAAGTTGAAGTTTTACATTTATTGATTGAGAGGTCTGAATTGGGGGATAAGGATTTATAAATCAGGTTCTATTGCTGTATAATACAATTTGATATTGATGCAGTAGAGATATAAAAGTTGAGGTTTTACATTGGTTGATTGAGGGATTTGAATTGGGGGATAAGGATTTATGAATCAGGTTCTATTGCTGTAAAATACAATTTAATATTGATGCAGTAGAGATATAAAAGTTAAGGTTTTACATTGATTGATTGAGAGGTCTGAATTGGGGATAAGGATTTATGAATCAGGTTCTATTGCTGTAAAATACAATTTAATATTGATGCTTTAAATGGCATAGTAGAGATATAAAAGTTGAGGTTTTACATTGATTGATTGAGAGGTCTGAATTGGGGAAAAGGATTTATGAATCTGGTTCTATTGCTGTAAAATACAATTAAATATTGATGCTTTAAATGGTATAGTAGAGATATAAAAGTTGAAGTTTTACATTTATTGATTGAGAGGTCTGAATTGGGGGATAAGGATTTATAAATCAGGTTCTATTGCTGTATAATACAATTTGATATTGATGCAGAAGAGATATAAAAGTTGAGGTTTTACATTGATTGATTGAGAGGTCTGAATTGGGGATAAGGATTTATGAATCAGGTTCTATTGCTGTAAAATATAATTTAATATTGATGCAGTAGAGATATAAAAGTTGAGGTTTTACATTGATTGATTGAGAGGTCTGAATTGCGGGATAAGGATTTATGAATCAGGTTCTATTGCTGTAAAATACAGTTTAATATTGATGCTATAAATGGTATAGTAGAGATATAAAAGTTGAGGTTTTACATTGATTGATTGAGAGGTCTGAATTGGGGAAAAGGATTTATGAATCTGGTTCTATTGCTGTAAAATACAATTAAATATTGATGCTTTAAATGGTATAGTAGAGATATAAAAGTTGAAGTTTTACATTGATTGATTGAGAGGTCTGAATTGGAGGATAAGGATTTATGAGTCAGGTTCTATTGCTGTAAAATACAATTTAATATTGATGCAGTAGAGATATAAAAGTTGAGGTTTTACATTGGTTGATTGAGGGGTTTGAATTGGGGGAAAAGGATTTATGAATCAGGTTTTATTGCTGTAAAATACAATTTAATATTGATGCAGAAGAGATATAAAAGTTGAGGTTTTACATTGATTGATTGAGAGGTCTAAATTGGGGATAAGGATTTATGAATCAGGTTCTATTGCTGTAAAATACAATTTAATATTGATGCTTTAAATGGTATAGTAGACATATCAAAGTTGAGGTTTTACATTGATTGATTGAGAGGTCTGAATTGGGGGATAAGGATTAATGAACCAGGTTTTATTGCTGTAAAATAAAATTTAATATTGATGCAGTAGAGATATAAAAGTTGAGGTTTTACATTGATTGATTGAGAGGTCTGAATTGGGGAAAAGGATTTATGAATCAGGTTCTATTGCTGTAAAATACAATTAAATATTGATGCTTTAAATGGTATAGTAGAGATATAAAAGTTGAAGTTTTACATTTATTGATTGAGAGGTCTGAATTGGGGGATAAGGATTTATAAATCAGGTTCTATTGCTGTATAATACAATTTGATATTGATGCAGTAGAGATATAAAAGTTGAGGTTTTACATTGGTTGATTGAGGGGTTTGAATTGGGGGATAAGGATTTATGAATCTGGTTCTATTGCTGTAAAATACAATTTAATATTGATGCAGTAGAGATATAAAAGTTAAGGTTTTACATTGGTTGATTGAGGGGTTTGAATTGGGGGATAAGGATTTATGAATCAGGTTCTATTGCTGTAAAATACAATTTAATATTGATGCAGTAGAGATATAAAAGTTAAGGTTTTACATTGATTGATTGAGAGGTCTGAATTGGGGATAAGGATTTATGAATCTGGTTCTATTGCTGTAAAATACAATTTAATATTGATGCTTTAAATGGTATAGTAGAGATATAAAAGTTGAAGTTTTACATTGATTGATTGAGAGGTCTGAATTGGTGGATAAGGATTTATGAATCAGGTTCTATTGCTGTAAAATACAATTTAATATTGATGCTTTAAGTGGTATAGTAGATATATCAAAGTTGAGGTTTTACATTGATTGATTGAGAGGTCTGAATTGGGGGATAAGGATTAATGAACCAGGTTCTATTGCTGTAAAATAAAATTTAATATTGATGCAGTAGAGATATAAAAGTTGAGGTTTTACATTGATTGATTGAGAGGTCTGAATTGGGGATAAGCATTTATGTATCAGGTTCTATTGCTGTAAAATACAATTAAATATTGATGCTTTAAATGGTATAGTAGAGATATAAAAGTTGAAGTTTTACATTTATTGATTGAGAGGTCTGAATTGGGGGATAAGGATTTATAAATCAGGTTCTATTGCTGTATAATACAATTTGATATTGATGCAGTAGAGATATAAAAGTTGAGGTTTTACATTGGTTGATTGAGGGGTTTGAATTGGGGGATAAGGATTTATGAATCAGGTTCTATTGCTGTAAAATACAATTTAATATTGATGCAGTAGAGATATAAAAGTTAAGGTTTTACATTGATTGATTGAGAGGTCTGAATTGGGGATAAGGATTTATGAATCAGGTTCTATTGCTGTAAAATACAATTTAATATTGATGCTTTAAATGGCATAGTAGAGATATAAAAGTTGAGGTTTTACATTGATTGATTGAGAGGTCTGAATTGGGGATAAGCATTTATGTATCAGGTTCTATTGCTGTAAAATACAATTTAATATTGATGCTTTAAATAGTATAGTAGAGATATAAAAGTTGAAATTTATGAATAATTAGTTCAGGTTCTTCTTTCTCCTCGAGAATTACCTTATTAATTATTTAATAATTAATATTTTATTGTAAGATTAATAATTAGTTCAGGTTCTTCTTTTTCCTCGAGAATTACCTTACTAATTATTTAATAATTAAGATTTTATTCTAAGATTAATATTTAGTTCAGGTTCTTCTTTTTCTTCGAGAATTACCTTACTAATTATTTAATAATTAAGATTTTATTCTAAGATTAATAATTTGTTCAGGTTCTTCTTTTTCCTCGAGAATTACCTTATTAATTATTTAATAATTAATATTTTATTGTAAGATTAATAATTAGTTCAGGTTCTTCTTTTTCCTCGAGAATTACCTTACTAATTATTTAATAATTAAGATTTTATTCTAAGATTAATATTTAGTTCAGGTTCTTCTTTTTCTTCGAGAATTACCTTACTAATTATTTAATAATTAAGATTTTATTCTAAGATTAATAATTTGTTCAGGTTCTTCTTTTTCCTCGAGAATTACCTTACTAATTATTTAATAATTAAGATTTTATTCTAAGATTAATAATTAGTTCAGGTTCTTCTTTTTCCTCGAGAATTACCTTACTAATTATTTAATAATTAAGATTTTATTCTAAGATTAATAATTAGTTTAGGTTCTTCTTTTTCCTCGAGAATTACCTTACTTATTATTTAATAATTAAGATTTTATTCTAAGATTAATAATTAGCTCAGGTTCTTCTTTTTCTCGAGAATTACCTTACTAATTATTTAATAATTAAGATTTTATTCTAAGATTAATAATTAGTTCAGGTTCTTCTTTTTCCTCGAGAATTACCTTACTAATTATTTAATAATTAAGATTATATTCTAAGATTAATAATTAGTTCAGGTTCTTCTTTTTCCTCGAGAATTACCTTACTAATTATTTAATAATTAAGATTTTATTCTAAGATTAATAATTAAAGATAAATGTTAATTTAAACATTATAAATATATATATATATATATACGTATAAATTTATATTATATAATATTAAATTTATTATATTAATATTTTCTTATTGAATTAAATTTAATTAAATTTAATAATAAATTTAATTATTATTACATAATTATTTCTATAATATCTTTAGCTTCAATTCCTCCTATATTTGTGTTTTTAATAAAATGATTAGCTATTCAATCTATAATTAATTTATCTTTTATTTATATTTTATTAATAATTATAAATTCTTTAATTAGAATATATTTTTATTTACGAATTATGTTTAATCGTATTATATTTAATAATTTAAAAAATAAAATAAGATATAAGTTTGTTAATAAATTTAATATGATAAATATTAAATTAACTTTAATAAATTGATCAATAATAATATTTTTATTGTTTTATGAAATTTTTAAAAATTTTAAGTATAAAACTATAAACCTTCAAAGTTTAAATTATATATATATATATATATATATATATATATATATATATATATATATATATATATATAAGAATTTATTATTTAATTAAAATTAAAATTTATTATTAATTATATAAAATTTATTTATATTATTTTTAAACTTATTAATTGGAAATTAATTGTACTAAATTATACTATATAAATTTAATTTATTGAGATCAATAATGAATTAAAAGATATAAAAATAACAATACAACATCAACAAAATGTCAATATCAAGCTGCTGCTTCAAATCCAAAATGATGGACAGAAGAATAATTTATGTTAATAATTCGAATTAGATTAATTAATAAAAATAATGTTCCAATTAAAACATGTAGTCCATGAAACCCTGTTGATATATAAAAAATAGATCCATAAATTCTATCTGAAATAGAAAATGAAGCTCTTAAATATTCTAAATATTGAAATATAGTAAAAATAATTCCTAAAATTACAGTATATAACAACCTAATAAATCTTTGTAGATTTAAATTATTAATAATTGAATAATGACATCAAGTAATCGTTACCCCTGAAGATAAAAGAATAATAGTATTTATTATTGGAACATGGTAAGGGTTAAATGATTGAATATTTTTTGGAGGTCAAATTCTTTCAATCTCAATTCTAGGGGATAAATATATATGTATATAACATCAGAAAATTCTAATAAAAAATAAAATTTCTGAAACAATAAATAATAATATACCTAATTTTAAACCTTTAACTACATTTAAAGTATGAAATGCTTGATAGGTTCTTTCCCGAATTACATCTCGTCATCATTGATAAACACATAAAATTAAATTTAATAAACTAAATAATATTAATATAGAATTAAAATTATTAAATCAATTTATTGTTCCTACAAATATAGCTAATAATCTAAAAAATATTAATAAAGGTCAAGGTCTAATTGTTACTAAATGAAAAGGTTGATATAATTTTTTCATATTAATTAGTTTCAGTTCTATATAAAGTTCTTAAAACAGTAAAAACATAAGCTTGAATAATTGAAACACTTAATTCCAAAGTAATTAAAATTCTTTGACTTAATAGTATAATTATTAAAAGAAAAAATCTTAAACTAGAACCTGTAGAAGAAATTAAAGTTATTAATAAATGTCTAGCTATTATATTAGCTGATAATCGGACAGCTAAAGTTCCAGGACGAATTAAATTCCTAATTGTTTCAATTAATACTATAAAAGGTATTAAAATTTTTGGAGTTCCTTGAGGAACTAAATGAGTAAATATATAATTTATATTATTTAATCATCCAAATAATATTAGTCTAATTCATAAAATTAAAGATAAAGATAAACTATAAATTAAATGTCTAGAAGAAGTAAAAATATAAGGGAATAGTCCTAAAAAATTATTTAATATAATTGAAATAAAAAATCTAATAAATATTAATAAGTTTATTAAATTAATTTTTTTATTTAATAATATTCTAAATTCCTTAATTAATCTGTTAAATACAATTATATATAATATATTTATTCGTGAAGGGATTAATCAATATAAATTGGGTAAAAACAATAAAATATATATTGAACTAAATCAATTTAAAGAATAATAGATTGAAGTTGCAGGATCAAAAATAGAAAATAAATTATTTATCATTTTATTTTATAGTATAAATAAGGAGACTTAATTAATTTATAATTAGTTATTAAATATAAATTTAAGTAATAAACTATAATTATTACTATTATTAATAGAAATAAAAAATATGAGTATAAAAATAATCATAATATAGGACTTATTTGAGGTATATTTATTTATAAATTATTAAATATATTATTGGATAATTACTTTAACTTGACAAATTAATGTTATAATTTAACTAATATTTATTCAATTGATATCTTAAATTTAAGAATTGATTTTTTAAATCAAACTATATTATATTAATAAATATTTCAATTGAATTAAAATTTATTAATCTATGATTAATTGCACAAATTTCAGAACATTGACCATAAAATAATCCTGGTCGAATAACATTTAATCTAATTTGATTAATTCGTCCTGGAACAGCATCTACTTTAATTCCTATAACAGGTAAAGCAAAAGAATGAATTACATCTAAAGAATTAACTAATAAACGAATTTGAGTATTTAAAGGAATAATTATTCGATTATCAGCCTCTAACAATCGTAATATAAAATTATTCTTAATTATAAAAGAATCAAAAGAAATATTAATATAAAAATCATTGTACTCATATCTTCAATATCATTGATGTCCAATAATTTTAATAGATAAATTAAGACTATTAATTTCATCTGTTATGTATAAAATTTTTAATGAAGGAATAGCTAAAAAAATTAAAAAAAAATTGGACTTACTGTTCAAATAATTTCAATAATTTGGCCTTCTAATAAAAATCGATTATTTAATTTATTTAAAAGTATAAAATTTAATATATATATGATTAATATAATAATTATCATAATTACTAACATAGCATGATCATGAAATATAATTATATTTTCTATAATAGGAGAATTAGCATCTTGAAATTTAATTTGTCTTCAAATAGAAATAAATTTAATTGAATTTAATTAATATTTCTAAAAATAATTTAAATTACCCTGGTAGAAATCTTATCGTGGCGCCCACAACGTGAGTTCCTATAATACATAAACTGCTCATCCGTGACAACATTTTCAAATACAAACACATTAGTCGAACACATGTAGACGATAATTTTCTTTATAAGTAACAAATTACTTTGTTTTAAGTGGCCATAGATGTCAATTGAAAGTGTTTGATTATAAATTAATCACAGTAGGAAATACAAAAATAGAACATACATATAATAACTCAAATACATTATTTTTTTTTAAATAGAAAATTAATCAGTTGATAATAAATGTGTGAGAAAATAGTTTTCCTTACATAAACCATACAGGTTTTGAAACCAAAATAAATATATGCACTAATAATACTTCATATAGTTATTTGTATATTCAGATTATTTTCTTATTTTGATTGTTTAATATATATATATATATATATATGTGTAACATAATATTATTATTGAGTTCTTAAATACAAAAACTCGATGCATCTAAAATTTGATAACCTTACACTTTAGAGGTTATTTACATTTACTTACATTGGTAATAGGTGAACAATAACATGTAAATAACTTTAAATCAAAATAATACATAATAATCATAATATATTATGCTTCTGTTTCTTAAAACATAACCTTGAAGTGGCTGTTATTGTCATAATTTTGCTTATCTAGTTTTATCGGGGCAAATAATATGGGAAATTAGAAGGGACGACCGTTACATGCCTTTATAGTAACTATCTAGTTTGCCTACATAGATCTACACAGCGCGAGATTATTCTACATAGATCTATAAAGTGGACGGGATAAATTTCTACCAGGGTATATATATAGAATTTAAATCTATTGCACTATTCTGCCATTTTAGATTACTTATTTAATATAAATTTTTGGAATTTCATTAAACGAACGAAATCTTGGAGCGTAAGAAATTAATCATTCAATAGAATTATTTAAAGTTTTTGAAAAAATTAAAATTCGATTTGAAACTAATCTATCCCATAAAATAAAGAAAAAAAATAAAGTTCCTAATAGAGAAATTACTCTTCCAATAGAAGAAATTAGATTTCAACATAAATAAGAATCAGGATAATCTGAATATCGCCGAGGCATACCCCTTAAACCTAAAAAATGTTGAGGAAAAAAAGTTAAATTAACTCCATTAAAAATTATAATAAACTGAATTATTAATCATTTCTTATTTATTCTTACTCCAAATATTATTGGGTACCAATAAATAAATCTCCCAAAAATAGCAAATACAGCCCCTATTGATAATACATAATGAAAGTGAGCTACTACATAATAAGTATCATGTAATGTAATATCGATAGAAGAATTTGATAAAATAATTCCTGTTAAACCTCCAATAGTAAATAAAAATATAAAACCTAATAATCATAAATTAGTAATATTTAATTTAATTTTTATTCCATTTATTGAAGCTAATCACCTAAAAATTTTAATTCCTGTAGGAATAGCAATAATTATAGTAGCTGAAGTAAAATAAGTATGATAGAGTCGGGGGCCCTATAGACGGGTATCGCCCAGAAAAAGAAAGAAAGGTTTAGGAAAATGCGAAGGTGCGACGGACAGCGGCGGCAACGTAGCGGCCGGGATACTGCCGCGATCTCACTCGGGAAACATTCACCACACAATATTGCTCACCACTACAAACAGGACACTATTACACATACACTACACCTCAACCGACACTAATACAAGGGTCACGCTACGTAACGAGCATGTTGACGCTGCCCGCAAGGGATGTGCTGCATGATGCATGAAACGTGCGTAGCGTGGTATCTCCCGACGTCAACGCATCGCACCCACGGGAGTGCCAGGATGCCAAAGATTGGATGTACGTGCGCAGGCTGTTTCGGTTGTAAGTTTCCCGTCACGGGCCCCAAACGGTTATAGCAATGGGGGTAGCTATAGCCGCGTTCACACCCCCACCCCATGAGGTAACCGCGTTCGGAGACGGCCTGGTATTCCGGAGCACTTAAAAAACTTATGGATAACCAAAAAAGAAAAGAAACGGAAGGTGAGGCAGGAAAAGAATATGAAATGGCAATGAATGGGCAGGAAGAGAATGTCCTCCGCGGACAACAAACACCGCAGGGGTCACCCTCATCCGAAAAACGACGAAATGAAAAGCGGGATTGGGAGGAGACGAAAAAGAGGTTCCTTGAGATCCAAGGTAAAGAGAAGAACCTCAATGTAAGAGGTGAGAAAATGGCAGAAGAACTGCAAGGCAACTGCCCAGAACAGATGGGAGCCGCCCTGGAGGGAATGACGATGATGCTGAAAGCATTGTCAGATTATGTCTGCAACCAGCAAAAGGGTGCAGGAGGGGCTATCAAAAAAGGTATACCCCTACTACACGGCATGGTCCAGCTCCTGACTGAGATGTGCAGTGAGGCTCAGGGTAGATCAGAGACCTTGCCTCAGGTAAAAACTGCCTCGGAGCAAGGTCCCGGTGGATCGCAGGGTGTCAAGAAGGCCACAAACAATCGACTGCCTAGATCCAAAAGGAAGAGTGACAGGGTTACTTCACAAGATGAAGAAACCCCAAATAAAAAGACGAAATCTGTCGCCGGCGCATGGCAACAGGTACGGAATAGGCACGTTAAGAGTAAAAATTTGGACGTCCCTAAGGCCTCCGCTGGACCCGGTACTAGTAGCGGGGACACGGCAAGACTGACGGCGCCAAAGACAAAACAGCGCGGGAGTGAGGCTATCCAGAGGCTCGGCCCGCCATCCGGACCCCGGGGTGGCCTCCCCGCTCTCAGAACGAGACGCGACGCAATACTGGTACAGCCGACGGAGGGCAAGACGTACGCCGATATTGTAAGCACCTTAAAGAAAGGTGTGGACCCAGACGCGACAGGTACAAAAATACGCAAGATGCGTACGACGGAAAAGGGTGGCGTCCTCCTTATCTTGGAGCACGGGACGACCGATACACAGCCGTTCCGTGATGCCATCAAGGAGGCCGTCAAGGGAATGGGAAGTGTCAAAGACATGACAGACCGACAGTTGAAATCCTAGACCTAGACTGTATGGCAACAGAAGTCGAAGTGAGGGATGCAATCAAGCGAGAAACTGATTGTGAGACAGAGATCAAAATAACCATGTTTGATCCGAATGGCAGAGGGCAGAAAATGGCTCTAGCTGAACTAGATCGCAGCGCGGCCGCCATTATGCTAAAGAAAGGTAAAATGAGAGTCGGCTGGATCAACAACTGCCGAATTAGACAAAGGGTGACAGTAACTCTATGCCACAAATGCCTCGGGTACGGGCACCTAAAAAAACTGTGAAAAGGAATAGACAGGAGCAAATGTTGCTGGAAATGTGGCAAAGAAGGCCACAAGGCAGCAGCATGCTCAGCCAAACCAGATAACAGGCTCACCTGTTTCCTGTGCGTGGAGAAGGGTATCGACATCGCAGCTCGAAACCATTTTCCAGGAACAGGTGCCTGCACAGTATTCAGAGAAGCCCTTAAGGCACGCAAGTTACATCCTTCGAGATGATCTGCGTACTCCAAGGGAATATGCACAGAAGCAGACTCGCCCACGACCTCCTCCCGCAGTTCATCGCGGAGTGGGATGTGGACGTCATGCTTTTGTCGGAATTGTACAAACACGAGAATACCCTGTCGTGGGTGCCAAGCGACAGTGGTACAGCCGCGATCTGGGTAAGCGCGGACCATGTGACCTCGGACAGGGGGGCCGGAGAGGACTTCGCGTGGGCAAGAGTTGGGACCGTTACGTTCGTGAGCGTATACCTCTCACCCAGTTTGACAGCTGACGAATTTACGCGCAAACTTGACACGTTAGAAGACGCGCTACGGGGAATAACTGGCAGTCTCGTGGTTGGCGGGGATTTCAATGCCATAGCGATTGAATGGGGGATGCCCATGACGAACGGACGGGGACAGCTCATACTCGACGCAACGGCAAGGCTTGGACTGACGACGCTAAATGTAGGCTCGACACCAACGTATGTTAGGCCTGGATTTGGCCGATCCATACCAGACGTAACGTTTTCAAGCGAAGGGCTGGCTAGGAATATTCGGAACTGGCACGTAACTGACGACGAGAACGGTAGTGGCCATCAGTACATCCGATTCGAGATAGGGGACGCGGACGAAAGGACAAACACGTCAAGACGAAGCGAGCACTTTCTGCGATGGAACGTCAGACGTATGGACCGCGAGAAATTGGTAGAGGTGGTAATGGATGCGGAACCTCCCTCTGCGAGAATTCCGCGTGTACCAGTAGGCCGTGAAAGAGCGGAAGTGCTCGTAGAAAGAACGACGAGAGTGATAGCGAAAGCGTGCAACACCGCTATACCACGGACGTGCACGAGAAATAGACGACAACCGGTATACTGGTGGACCGACGAGATCGCGACACTCAGGAAAGAGTGCCATGCGCGCAGACGGGCGGCACAGCGTGCGCGACTCCGGGAAGGAAGCGATGATCTCATGCAGCAGTATAGGGTGGCACGGAAGCAGCTTCGCTACGCGATCAAGCACAGCAAGCTTCGTTGCTGGAGACAACTTTGCGAGGACGTCGACGGCGACCCTTGGGGGATGGGCTATAAGATAGTAACCCAAAAACTGAAAGCACGAGCGGCCAATTGGGTGATGAGCACGCGAAAAATCGAAACGGTAATTGACGGGCTCTTTCCAACCCATCCACTTAGGGACCACGCGGAATACACCGACATACGCGCGGACGATATCCCGCTGTTCACGGAGGGGGAGCTTTTGGCAGCTACCTCGTCCCTGAAGGGCGGAAAGGCACCAGGACCGGACGGAATACCAGTAGAAGCAATAAAGATAATCGCGAAGTGTAGGCCACAGATGCTGCTTGAAATGTACAATACATGTTTGGTAGAGGGGGTATTCAGCTACCGCTGAAAGAGGGCGCGATTGGTTCTCATTATAAAAATAAAGGGGACCCAAATTCTCCATCCGCTTACAGACCTCTTAGTCTGCTCGATACGATGGGGAAAACAGCTGAGCTGCTTCTTAGGCCAAGGATCCAGGGAGCGATTCGGGAAGCAGGCGATCTTTCCGATAACCAGCACGGTTTCAGGAAGGGTCGATCGGTGATAGGCGCGGTGCGCGAAGTAACAGCGTCGGTCGCTAGAACAGATGAGGCGTGTCATGCGGCTAGACCGATAGTCGTGCTGGCAACGCTTGATGTTAAGAACGCCTTCAATTCCGCGAGATGGGTCGACATCCTGGCGGCTCTTCGAGCCTTTGGGGTGCCAGACTATGCCTTGCGATGGATTGAGGACTATCTGAGTGACAGAAAGCTTTTGTACGAAACGGACGAAGGACTCAAAGTCAGACCTGCCACGGCCGGCGTGGCGCAGGGGTCAATTTTGGGTTCGGATTTCTGGTTAGTATTATATGACGCAATGCTGAGACTCCAGATGCCGATCGGGGTGTCGCTGATAGGATGCGCGGACGATGTAGCGGTGGTAATAATTGCGCGCGACGTAGATACTGCCCAGTTCCAGCTGACCGTGTCCATGCGGCGCATACTTCGCTGGATGCGTGAGCACGGACTACGGCTAGCTTTAGATAAGACGGAAGTAGTATTGCTGACTAGGAAACGAATCCAGACAGCAATGGACATAACGGTAGGTGACGCGGTGGTGAAGACGCGTCCGGCGGCTAAGTATCTGGGGGTGACCCTAGACAATAAGCTGACCTTCGCTCTTCACCTCCGAATCACGGCGAATAGGGCGGCGAAACGGGTAGCCGAATTAAGCAGACTCATGGCCAACGTGCGCGGGCCACGACTTGCAACGCGCAGACTGCTCATGTCAACCACGAACTCCATTCTCCTCTACGGAGCGGAGGTCTGGGCCGATACCATGAGCAAGGAAAAGTATAGAAAGTGCATAGCGGCGGTGCAGCGCAAGGGAGCACTTCGAATAGCAAGCGCGTACAGAACGGTTTCAAGGGCAGCGATATTCGTTATCGCCGGAGTTATCCCCGTATATCTGCTTGCGCAAGAGCGAAAGCGGATATACGAGCGGAGCCACGAGTTCGGGAGGGCCCGCGCAGCGATAGAAGAACGGGAACGGACAATGACGGCGTGGCAGGACGAATGGCTGGGTGAGAGGTAACGACCACAACCACGTCGACAGCAACAGGCACGATGGACCTACGAACTAATACCGGAACTGGCTCCGTGGCTGGGCAGGCAATTCGGGGAGGTGAGTTTTTACCTCACCCAGTTCTTGTCTGGGCACGGATACTTCAGACAATACTTACACAGAATGGGAAAGGTTAGAACGCCGGCGTGTACTTACTGCGGGCACAACAAAGACGACGCGGAACACACGTTTTTCGTGTGCCCGCACTGGACCGAAGAACGACGAAGACTGGAGACCATTACGGGGCCGACAATGCCAGCCAACTTGTTGCAACGATGTTGGAGAGCAAAGACAAGTGGGACGCGGTAGCATTGTATATCGAAAAGGTCCTCCGCGCGAAACTGGAAGACGGATGCTTGGCCGACGGGCCAGGCTGACGAAAAGACAAGACAAACGAAACTTGGCAGGACTGACTGAGGACGAAAGAAGAAAAAGACAGGCGGCCCCCCACTCGAAGTAATGCGAAAGCGGTACCGGGTGGGGGGCGTTCGCGGCACACTCGTTTTTAGTGGGTAGGACACGGCGGCGAGCCCGCCTCGGCTGTAATCCGGCATTGAGCACGGACATCAGTTAAGGATGGACAGCGCGCCAGTGAAGTCCCACACTACCACCCCAGAGTGCAGGAGCTCAGGGGATGGTGTCCATGATGACTTTTGCGAGTTAAAAAAAAAATAACAAAGCTCAAGCTAAAAGAGGAATATTCTCAAATTTATAAATTTTTATATTTAAAATAGTAGTAATAAAATTAATAGATCCTATAATAGAGGAGATTCCAGCAACATGCAATGAAAAAATTGATAAATCTACTGATGGGCCTCTATGACCTAATCTAGAAGATAAAGGGGGATAAACAGTTCATCCTGTACCAGTTCCTCTACCAATAAATATTCTTGAAATTAATAAAATTAAACTTGGAGGAAGGAGTCAAAATCTTATATTATTTATTCGAGGGAAAGCTATATCAGGAATTCCTAAAATTAAAGGTAATAAAAAATTACCAAACCCTCCTATTATTACTGGTATAACAAAAAAAAATTATTACAAATGCATGAGTTGTAACAATAGAATTATAAATTTGATCATTACCAATTAAAGATCCTGGGTTACCTAATTCTAATCGAATAATTATTCTTAAAGAAAGTCCTAAAATTCCTGCCCATGCTCCAAAAATAAAGTATAAAATTCCAATATATTTATGATTTGTTGATATTAATCACAATTTCATATTTAAATTTATATAGTTTAATTAAAACCTTATATTTTCAATATAAAAATAAGTTCTTTTTATAAATATTTAAATACTAAAAAATAATTATGATATCTTCAATATTATGTTTTAATTAAACTATTTAAATATAAAATTACAATTATTAAAATTAAATAAGAAATAAATATTATTAAAAATATTAAATAATTAAAATTTAAATTTATTTTAGTTTTTGATAATAAATAAATTGATTTTTTTATATAAAACTCTCTTCAACCTTTATCATAACTTAAAGAATAAATTTATATAAGAATCAATTTTACCAAAAAAATATTTTATATAATAATTAAATTTAAATTTTATTTTTACTTTATATAAATATATCCCTAAAAAAAATATTAAACAAATTATTAAAATAGAAATTTTTTTAATAAACAACAAAAAAATTAATACAATATTATTAAATATTAATCAATTTATTAAGTTTCCACAAATTAAAGATATACATATTAAAATAAATATAGGATAATTTATTAATTTATAATCTTTAATTAAATATATACAAAAAAAATTATGATTTTTATTTATAAGATAGTAAACTAATCGAAATCTATAAGATACAGTTGACCCTGTACTTAATATTAATAGTAAATAAATAATTATATTAATATTTCTATTAAATATAGTTTCTAAAATTTAATCTTTTGAATAAAATCCAGATATAAAAGGAGTTCCATATAAGGATAAGTTAGAAATTAAAAATATAATTGAAGTTAAAGGTAATATTTCTTTAATTTTACCTATAAATCGAATATCTTGATTAATTCATTATAGAATGAATAATTACTCCAGAGCATATAAATATCATTGATTTAAATATAGCATGAATAATAAGATGAAAATATGATAACTCTCAATATTTTATTCCAAAAATTATTATTATCAAACCTAATTGGGATAAAGTTGAAAAAGCAATAATTTTTTTTAGATCAAATTCAAAATTTGCAGAAATTCCGGCAATTATTATGGATATTAATCCTCTAATAATAATATAATTTATTAATAAATTACTATTTAAATAAATAATATAATGGAATCGAATTAATAAATATACTCCTGCTGTAACTAAAGTTGAAGAATGAACTAAAGAGGATACAGGGGTAGGGGCTGCTATAGCAGCTGGTAATCAAGCTGAAAATGGAAATTGAGCACTTTTAGTAAAAGCTGAAATAATAATTAAAATAATAAGTAAAGTTATTTCTTTACTATATATTAAATAATTTCATCTTCCTAATATGAATATTAATCTAATACTTATAATACGAGGGTAGTTCAATAAGTCTTTAGAATGACCAACAGATGGCGCGCGAATCGCTCCAAATCATCTGTTTTCAGTCAGCACCACCCCGACTAGATATATGGTGCAGTCACAGTCTACATCTTCTGAGTTTACGTGTTTTTATAACCAATTGAAAAAAAAAATTGCTTGTTAAGAAAAATGGAAAAAAACGAGTTCAGAGCAGTAATTAAACATTTTCATTTAAAGGGTTTAACTCCATATGAGATAAAAAATGAATTGGACTCAGTTCATGGCACATCTGCCCCTGCCTTAGCAACGGTTTATAACTGGGTAAATGAATTTAAGCGTGGTCGTACATCAATAAGTGACGAACCACGTTCAGGAAGGCCCGTAGAAGCAACTACTCCCGAAATCATCAATAAAATCCACGATATGGTGTTGAAGGATAGAAGATTAAAAGTGCGTGAGTTAGCTGAAGCCACAAGGATATCTATAGGTGCAGTTGTTTCAATTCTACATGAAAAATTAGGCATGAAAAAGCTATCGGCAAGATGGGTGCCGCGTTTGCTCTCAGCTGAGAATAAACGCAATAGAGTGGTCGCCTCTGAGGCTCTTTTGGCGCGCATAAGTCGGAATCCTGAGGAATTTTTTCGTCGATTTGTGACTGTAGATGAAACATGGATACACTACTATACTCCTGAGACAAAGGAACAATCCAAACAGTGGATTTCCACAGGCGAACCAGCTCCAAAGAAAGCAAAGACCGTAAAGTCAGCTGGTAAGGTTATGGCTACAGTTTTTTGGGATGCACGTGGAATTATACTTATTGACTACTTGGAAAAGGGTAAAACAATTACTGGTGAGTATTATGCATCATTATTAGAGCAGCTGAAAGAAGAAATTTAAAAAAAACGACCACATTTGGCGAGAAAAAAATTTTCTTTCATCACGACAACGCCCGAGTTCACACATGCTTCGTTTCAATGGCTAAAATTGAAGAACTAAAATTCGAATTGGTCGAACACCCACCGTATTCACCAGATTTAGCCCCCAGTGACTTTTTCTTATTTCCAAACTTGAAAAAATGACTCGGTGGACAGAGATTTATGGACAACGAAGACGTCATTGCCTCTGTAAGTGCTTATTTTGAGGAACTTCCGAAAACGCACTTTTCTGAAGGATTAAAAAAACTTAAAAAGCGATTGACCAAGTGTATAGAGCTCCAAGGAGATTATGTTGAAAAATAAAAAAAAATTTACCCAAAAAAAATTGTTTTTATACTTTATTCTAAAGACTTATTGAACTACCCTCGTAATAGTAACATCTCCAATTCGATTTAATAATACTGTTAATATACCAGAGTTATATCTAGAAATATTTTGATAATAAATAACTAAACAATAAGAAATTAATCCTAAACCATCTCATCCAATTAAAATTCTAATTAAATTTGGTCTAATAATTATTATTAATATAGAAATAATAAAGAAAAAACTAAAAAAAAAATCGATTAATTCTTCTATCATGACTTATATATTCACAACAATAAAATATAATTATTGATGAAATTATTATTACAGTAAATATAAATATCAAACAAATCCAATCAATATATATATATATATATATATATATATATATATATATATATATATATATATATATATATATATACGAGGGTAGTTCAATAAGTCTTTAGAATAAAGTATAAAAACAATTTTTTTTGGGTAAATTTTTTTTTATTTTTCAACATAATCTCCTTGGAGCTCTATACACTTGGTCAATCGCTTTTTAAGTTTTTTTAATCCTTCAGAAAAGTGCGTTTTCGGAAGTTCCTCAAAATAAGCACTTACAGAGGCAATGACGTCTTCGTTGTCCGTAAATCTCTGTCCACGGAGCCATTTTTTCAAGTTTGGAAATAAGAAAAGTCACTGGGGGCTAAATCTGGTGAATACGGTGGGTGTTCGACCAATTCGAATTTTAGTTCTTCAATTTTAGCCATTGAAACGAAGCATGTGTGAACTCGGGCGTTGTCGTGATGAAAGAAAATTTTTTTCTCGCCAAATGTGGTCGTTTTTTTTTAATTTCTTCTTTCAGCTGCTCTAATAATGATGCATAATACTCACCAGTAATTGTTTTACCCTTTTCCAAGTAGTCAATAAGTATAATTCCACGTGCATCCCAAAAAACTGTAGCCATAACCTTACCAGCTGACTTTACGGTCTTTGCTTTCTTTGGAGCTGGTTCGCCTGTGGAAATCCACTGTTTGGATTGTTCCTTTGTCTCAGGAGTATAGTGGTGTATCCATGTTTCATCCACAGTCACAAATCGACGAAAAAATTCCTCAGGATTCCGACTTATGCGCGCCAAAAGAGCCTCAGAGGCGACCACTCTATTGCGTTTATTCTCAGCTGAGAGCAAACGCGGCACCCATCTTGCCGATAGCTTTTTCATGCCTAATTTTTCATGTAGAATTGAAACAACTGCACCTATAGATATCCTTGTGGCCTCAGCTAACTCACGCACTTTTAATCTTCTATCCTTCAACACCATATCGTGGATTTTATTGATGATTTCGGGAGTAGTTGCTTCTACGGGCCTTCCTGAACGTGGTTCGTCACTTATTGATGTACGACCACGCTTAAATTCATTTACCCAGTTATAAACCGTTGCTAAGGCAGGGGCAGATGTGCCATGAACTGAGTCCAATTCATTTTTTATCTCATATGGAGTTAAACCCTTTAAATGAAAATGTTTAATTACCGCTCTGAACTCGTTTTTTTCCATTTTTCTTAACAAGCAATTTTTTTTGTTTCAATTGGTTATAAAAACACGTAAACTCAGAAGATGAAAACAGATGATTTGGAGCGATTCGCGCGCCATCTGTTGGTCATTCTAAAGACTTATTGAACTACCCTCGTATATATATATATATATATATATATATATATATATATATATATATATATATATATATATATATATATTAATATTTACTCTATTTAATAATAATACATTCTACTCCATAAATAAAGTTAATTTACTAATTATAAATATTAATCTTAAATTAATTAAACATAAACTAATAATAAAAAAAATCATCCTCTTAAATAATAATATAATATAATATATAATAATATAATATAATATATAATATATATATATATGTATATATAGATATATTATTATTATAAATAAAAATATATAAATATATAAATATATATTCACTATAAAATATTATATATTTTGTATATATATAATAAATTATTACTTAAAATTTCAAAAACTTGTGTGCATAAACACTCATATATATATATATTTAAAGTAATATTTACATATTTGATACCACAAATCAATATTTTAATTAAATTATTTAAACTATATAAAAATATTTATTTTTAAAATTAGAAAATTTAAAGGATTTCAATGTAAAAATAATACTAAATAATCTAAATTATTAATAGAATAAATTTTTTTTAAATTATGTATATACTTTCCATGTTGAATAATAGAAAATAAGTATAAAGAATATATTGCCCTTAAAAATATTCCTCTTATTAATAATATAATTAGATTGATAGATCAATTTAATATAACTATTGTAATCATTAATTCTCTTAATAAATTTAAAGAAATTGGAGAAGATATATTACATGCACAAAATATAAATCATCATATTATTAAAGTTGGAAGTATTCTTAATATTCCTTTATTTAAATAAATATTTCGGCTCTTAGATCGTTCATATAATAAATTTACTAATATAAATAAAGCTGATGAACACAAACCATGGCCTACTATTATAATTAATCCTCCCAAAATTCCTATTTTAGTTAAAGTTAAAATTCCTATTAATATTATAGCTACATGAACAACTGAAGAATAAGCAACTAATAATTTTAAATCAATCTGCCGTAAACAAACTAATCTTAATATAATTGTTCTTAATAATCTAATAGAGATAATTAAATCATTATACTTTATTCTTAAATTTATTATTATTAAAATTCTACGAATAATACCATACCCTCCTAATTTTAATATAACTCCTGCTAAATTATAGACCCTGAAACAGGAGCCTCAACATGAGCTTTAGGAAGCCATATATGAAAAATTATTAAAGGTAATTTAATTAAAAAAACTAAAATTATATATATATATATATATATATATATATATATATGTTATAAATATCTTATATGCCAATTAAACCTTAAAATGCTGATTCTGAGAGTTCGATCAAAGCCTCGACCACCAAAAAATTCATGGAGATACCTTTTTATAGTGCAAAAGTCCCAGTATAGGTCCCAGAATGGAGGGGAGCCTGTATCTTAGTCTAAAAATTAAGATAATCATCAATTCATGCTAAAAATGATTAAAATCATAGTTAAAACTAGTTAAAACTATGATTTTGATCATAGTTAAAAATAGTTAAAACTAGTTAAAACTAGTTAAAACTAGTTAAAACTATGATTTTGATCATAGTTAAAATAGTTAAAACTAGTTAAAACTAGTTAAAACTAGCTAAAACTATGATTTTAATCATTTTTAGCATGAATTGATGATTATCTTAATTTTTAGACTAAGATACAGGCTCCCCTCCATTCTGGGACCTATACTGGGACTTTTGCACTATAAAAAGGTATCTCCATGAATTTTTTTGGTGGTCGAGGCTTTGATCGAACTCTCAGAATCAGCATTTTAAGGTTTAATTGGCATATAAGATAGTTATAACATATATATATATATATATGACTTTGCAAGTATTTTTAATGCAAACTACAGAAAATTTTACAAAAAAAAAGTATGTGTACGTTTTTTGTGAAAAATGCTTCCCTGAGGAGTTATAAATTAATTTGTATGGCCAAAAAATGCAAAAAATGCTTAGATGGCCAAGTTTGACCCTCTGTAACTCGGAAAATAATGATGGAAAAATTCTGAAAAAAATCAGGGATACTCATACATACTATAGGAACATAAAAAAAATATTTTTGGAAAATCCATTTTTTTTCGCGCACGATTTGTCAGAGAACCACCCATAAATAAATGTAACTATTATTAATAAAATTCTTAATATATAAATTAATATATTATACCTAAATAATATAATATTTAAATTTAATATAATAATATAAAATATTAATTTTGTCATAAAATTAAATTTATTAAATATATATTATCATTCCCATAAGATCGAATTAATAAAATCAGTAAAGTTAATCCTAATACCCTTTCACAGACAATGAATACTAAAAAATATAAAATTATAATTAATCTTTGATTTAAGGCTAAAGTATACCTAAAAATTATTAATACTCTGAGTATTATAAATTCTAACCTAATCAGAGTTAATAAAATTTGTGAATATTTATATATAAATATAAATATTGATATAATAAACATTAATAAAAATAAATAATAATTTAAATATATAGTTATTAATTTAAGTAAAATATTAATCTTGTAAATTAAAAATAAATAATTATTTATAACTAACTCAAAAAAATAGAATAACTATATCATTAATCTCCAAAATTAAAATTTTTTTTAAACTATTTTTTGAGAATAATTAATTTATTTTTTTCAATTCAAATTATAATTTTAATAGGATTAACAATTATTAATATTTTATTAAATTCTTTATCATTATATCATAAATCTATTCACCCTCTTTCTTTAATAATAATTTTAGTATTTATAACTATTTTCTGTACATTAAATTTAAGTATATATATAAATTCTCATTGATTTTCTTTTTTAATGTTTTTAATTATAATTGGAGGAATAATAATTATTTTTTTATATTTTACTAGATTTATTAGAAATATTAAAATAAGAATAAAATGAATTAAAATTTTAATATTACCAATAAAATTTATATTAATGTTTATTATAATTATTATTATATTAATTAATATTAAATTAAATTATTCTTGATTTAATTCTTTTAATGAAATATATATATTAAATAAACTTATAAATATAAACTTATTATTTAATAATATTCAAAATATATATATATATATATAATAAAAATATTACTACGATAATTTCAATTGTTTATTTATTAATATGTTTAACGTTAATTGTAAAAATTATTATTAATAAAAAATTTTCTTTACAAAAAATTAATTATGAAAAAATCAACTTTTAAAAAAAACATTTTATTAAATATTATATATAACTCTTTAATTAATCTTCCAACCCCTTTAAATATTTCTATTTGATGAAATTTTGGGTCTTTATTAGGACTTTGTTTAATTAGGCAAATTATCACAGGATTTTTTGTATCTATACATTATTCTCCAACAACATTATTTGATAGATTAGCATTTGATAGAGTTATTCATATTTTTCAAGATGTAAACTATGGGGGAATATTTCGTTTACTTCATTTAAACGGTGCCTCAATTCTTTTTATTTGTATATTTATTCATATTGGACGAGGATTCTATTATAATTCTTTTACTTTAAAAATAACATGAATTATTGGAGTTTTAATTATATTAATTATAATAGGAACTGCTTTTTTAGGATATGTTTTACCTTGAGCACAAATATCATTTTGAGGAGCTACAGTTCTTACTAATTTAGTATCAGCTATTCCTTATATAGGAGAATCAATTGTTATATGATTATGAGGAGGATTTTCTGTTAATAATGCTACTCTAAATCGATTTTATTCCTTACATTTTATCCTACCTTTTGTAATTTTAATAATAATTATTATTCATTTAACTTTCCTTCACGATACTGGATCAACAAATCCTATAGGATTAAATAGTAATCTATATAAAATTCCATTTAATCCTTATTATTTAATTAAAGATATTTTAGGATTTATTGTATTAATTTTTTCTTTAATTTTAATTTGTACTTTACATCCATATATTCTTTCAGATCCAGAAAATTTTAATTTAGCAAATTTATATTATTATAGGTCAAATTACTTCTATTATATATTTTGTATATTTTTTAACATCTCCTTATATTGCTAAATTTTATGATATAATAATATTTAAATAAATTATTAAGCTAATTAAGCATATTTATTATTAATATTTAAATTAATAAACTAAAAATTAATTTTATTGTAATTCATTAAATTCTATTATTAAAAACTACATATTGATCTGAAATAAAATTTAATATAAATTATTAAAGATTTTTTTTTTATATCTTTTTATAACGAACATACATAAATATAATATATAAAGTTTATCCTATCGTGGAGTATCAATTATTAAACAAATTCCTCTAAATAGATTAAAATACCGCCATAATTTTTAAGTTTCAATATAATTTACTAATTTATTAAATTATTATATTTAAATATAATATGGTATATAATCCTAGTTTATTAAATAAATTTATTAATTTAATTTTATAATTATTATATTAATTAAAATAAAATATTATTTTATCTTATATTTTAAAATAAATTAATATATTAAAATTTTATTTTAATAATAATAAAATTAATTAATTTATATATTTTGTTTAACCGCTGATGCTGGCACAAATATTTACCTATATTATTAATATTCCTTTATAATAATTTATTAAATATAAAATATTATATATTAATTTAAACATTATTTAAAGTTATAAATATATATATACATATAATATGTATAAATTTGAAATTATAAATTAATTAATAAACTAAATTAAAATTTAATAAAAATTTAATTAAAATTTAAAGATTACTTTATCTTTTTTTGTAATAAAATTTTATTTAAAAGAAAATTATTATTTATCTTTAGATTATGAATCTAATAACTTAAATTTAGTATACCTTTTATAAAATAATTAATGAAAATAATAATAGTATTATATAATTTATTCTATCAAAATAACCCTTTAATTCAGGCATTTCATTTACTAAGTATTAAAAATAATATAATTATATTTTATATCTCTACTATACCATTTAAAGCATCAATATTAAATTGTATTTTACAGCAATAGAACCTGATTCATAAATCTTTATCCCCCAATTCAGACCTCTCAATAAATCAATGTAAAACCTCAACTTTTATATCTCTACTATACCATTTAAAGCATCAATATTAAATTGTATTTTACAGCAATAGAACCTGATTCATAAATCCTTATCCCCCAATTCAGACCTCTCAATCAATCAATGTAAAACTTCAACTTTTGTATCTCTACTGCATCAATATTAAATTGTATTTTACAGCAATAGAACCTGATTCATAAATCCTTATCCCCCAATTCAGACCTCTCAATCAATCAATGTAAAACTTTTATATCTCTACTATACCATTTAAAGCATCAATATTAAATTGTATTTTACAGCAATAGAACCTGATTGAATGATCAGGATGATCATTAATGCAGGATTTTAAGAGTACAAGACAGTCGTTGACGAGATCTAAATGATGCACTCCGTAATTTTTAATGCTAGGTGTAAAAATTACTCAAATACGAGGTTTATATAAATAGGGTGCTGATGAAGAAATCTAAATAATGCGTACCATAATTTTTAATGTATAAATATAAAATATACTCATGAAGGCGTCTGAGTCTACAGGGTAAATGTACTATTAATGTGTGAATAGTTGTGCAGTACAGCTAAACTTACTTCCAGGTCTTAAATGCTACGATATAATTCGCAATATTTAATATTACTCGCAAAAATAATATATTCACTATCAATCAAAATTGAATACGAGTATCAAAATCTAATATCAGCACTTGATATAACTGTCATACCTTTCTTACATAAGAAATCTATATTTCTCTACTAGATGGATACCTTGTAACGTGGTGGTTACTATGGCTTATTATTATCTCGACACTTTACCAAATTTTCTAAATTAATGGGCGCCAGGTAAAGCGCGGCTAACTCGGCACGAGCCCCTTTCCCAGAGGAAGTTCCGTGAAGAGGAAAATATCAGGAATTAATAAATTTATACCGAACACTCACCAATTTCTCTTTAATTATACTTAAGCTTTATTTCTAATATAATTACGCACGGTCGCCACAATTTACAATTTCACACAATGAATTTGTCGCTATACAAACATGGCTACGCTAGCCTTCTCACGCGTCCCTCGCGACGACCAAACTCACCACGTCTCCCGAGTTTTCCGAGTCGCGTAAATTTCCCCACACTAATACTTGAATTTAATCCCGGTCTGACACGCACTGATCTTAAATAACGGTGTCACACCACCACGGATTTATTCTCCTAAAAACCCCGAGCACATGGCGGCAATGTACGACAATTGTTTAATATAGTTTACTTGCAAGTGCCGAGGGAAGCTCGACAATTACAGTCCACTCACCGTCGCTAATCGGGCGCGTCTCGCGATGTCCTTCCTGGTAGGTCACAAGGTCGCCGGTTAATGTTCACCCAATATCTAGCTCTCAGTGAGTACGTCTACGTCTCCGACGGGCGGACGGTCGATGTCTCTCCACGCGGTCTACTACGCTCGAACGGCAGGCAAACTCTCGCTACGTCTATCGTCGCTGAAGGCCGGCAGTCAATGCTCGAAATCGGAGAGGGCGGAAATCTCTTCCAAAATTTTGGCTTTTCATCTCGCACAACTTCAGCTCAAACACTTGTTGCTTCCGCCCTTTTCTTTACGGTGATTGGCCTTGATTTTCGCTAGATGCAAAAATCAAGGCCAAGTCAGCGGTGATTTGAGTCGCTACTTCTCATTGGCTCGCTCCGCGAATGCCGCCCTGTCCACGCAGCGCGGGCAATTATGAATTGCTAGATATACACGCGCGGCAACCCGGCGTGTATATCTATATCGGGCGCTTTCGGTTTTGTCGCTGCCGGACCAACACAGTTGGCAGCGGCGACATGCGCGCGTCGGCCTACGCTAGGAGAGGCCGGCAGCTTCATGCGGCTCGCGGCGCGGCGGTTGCTAGCTCTCCCCTCTGCCGACAGCCGAGTCGGTATATCTCTCTCTCTCTCTCTCTCGTGGCTACAGCCGAGATGGTGTGCCTCGAGGAAGCCGCCGCTGCCGCTGTGAATCCTCTCTCCTCCCGCGTCTGCGTGCATCGGGAGAGAGGGCGGCCGCGCGAGCGTGTGTGTATGTGTGTGCGCGGGCAGCGGCTCATCATCCTCGAGAGGCGAGGAAGAAAGAGCAAGCGAGAGAGAGAGAGGGTCGCGCGTACAGTGTGCAGTGATGTTGGTGCTGTGCATGTGTGTGTAGACTCGTCGCCGTTGCTCGCTCCGAGCAGTCGTCGCTGCGGCGATCAGCTGATGCCGCTGGTATGGGTGTGTGCGTGTGTGTGCCGGTCTATGGCCATCCTCGGTCGCGACTCCTTATCCTCATTCCCTCAACAAATAAATAACAATCCCCCCATTAATAACAATACTAATTAAATGTGAGAATGCTCGGCTCTGGTGACGGGTGACTGGGTCGCGATTGACTGCCCGTATTTAATATTATTGGGACGTGAAATACACGTCACAAACTCTCCCCCCCTAAACGGGACACACCGCCAGGAGTGGACTGGTTATTCCAATAATCAAACGAGACTCTAATTGGGCCATTGTATCCCATCAACGCGATTCCCGAGCAACCCGACCACAGAGCAACTGCGCTCATAGATCGTGCGACCATAGGGGAAATTATAATATCCAAAAATAAAAAATTCCAAATAAATAAATAAATAACAAGATTTTTAACAACTTACTGGGCATGGGTATGCCTCCGTCACTCCAGGTTTCGGTCGCTAGTAGTTCTCAGGTTATACCCCTTTGGTCGCCGATGCTTAGGGTCTCGGATGGGTCGCTAGCGTGATCAGTTTGTTCTCCTTCTACTGGTCGCTTCGATGAATAACCACTTCAAGGTCGCTTGTAAAGAGGAGGGCGCTACTACGGGGCTCTCCCCTTGGGGGAATATATCTTTTCAATTCGCTCACGTGCACCTCGGGTATTCTTTTATCCTCACCCATATTTAGCACGTATACCAGCGGAGACTTAACTTCTTTGATGGCAAACGGGCCGTCAAACCGGCCAGCTAACTTAGCCGAAAAACGCTTGTCTTTGTTTGACAAGTGGTGGTTCGCCCTCATTACTAAGTCTCCTACCTGGAATGTCGCCTCCTTCCTGCCACGATTGTAGTATTTGGCTTGTCGCTCCTTTGCAGAATCGATATGCCTGATTACTAGGTCGCGTAGGGCATCCAGTCTTCTTACTCTCTCTAACCAATCTTCAGGGTCGCTACTAATAATTGGTCGCTTTGGCTCTACTTCTCTTCGTAAACTCTTCGCCGGCCTTGGGTGTCGTCCATAATTCAAGAATGCTGGTGATACCTTGGTGGTCGCTTGCATGGCAGTGTTGACTGCATGCCTAAACTCATGAAGATGGGCATCCCAATTCCGATGGTCTTGTTTTACGAAGGTCGCTATCATGGTCTTTAGGGTTCGATTGCTTCTCTCCACTGGATTGGCTTGCGGATGGTACGGTGGCGTGGTCACATGGGTCACTCCATACTCCTTCAGCGTGGCGGTCAGGTGCTTATTGATGAACTCTTTCCCGTTATCTGTGAGTATGTAGTTCGGCGTCTCCCACCGAAACAAGATGAGCTCCTCTAGGGCTTGAGCCACCGACTTGCCATCCGCCTTCCTCAGCGGCTTCAGCTCGATCCACCGCGTGAAGAGATCTTGGAATACCACCAAGTATTTGAATTGGCTCTTACTTGGTGGAAATTCCATAAGATCTGCTGCCACTACGGCCCATGGTCGCTCTACAATTATTTTGCCTAGTAGCCCTAGGGGTCCCGTCTGAGAGGACTTGTGCTTCTGGCATTCGAGACAAGCATGGACGAAGTGGCGCACGTCGTAGTACATTAAATTTACCTTGCCAGTAGTACTCGCGGGCCACTCGGTCATAGGTCTTCTCAAGTCCCAGGTGTCCCGCGGAGGTGATGGAGTGGCTCTCCGTCATCACTCTCTCCGTCGGCTACGGCTCTTACCGTCAGCTTTCTGGACCTGCCATCCAATTCCATGTTGATGTCCAGATACCCCAATACTTTCTTTGTTCCACCTAACACACTTCTTATAACAGAGTTTGCTGGTCGCAATCGGTCCTTGAACTTAGCCGCTATCTCTGGTCCTACTAGGGAGACCGTGGCTCCTCCATCAATTAGGGCTCTGTACGGTCTACCACCTAGTATTACCTTCGTGAAGATGCGGTTCTCTGCGCTCATACCTGCGACTTCGACTTCGCCTGGTTCCGGAACCTCAAGTTGGTCGGCCTCCGGCGTACGTAGTACGCTGCTCTCCCCCCCTAGACTCTAGTCTACTATATATAGATGTTGGGCACCCCAACATCTAGGTCTCTAACAAAGGTGGAGGGGCCCTCCAACGAGGGAGTGGACACCTGTGACCCTTCCAGAAGGTCGACCGCCTCTCGTACGAGGGCTAGGTGCTCGAAATCCTTCTGCTCGTCAGCTGTTGGATTGAGCGCCGTTACGTCGGACCCTTCGAGGATCGGTAAGGTTCACTCTTTCGGTCACCCTTTTGCTCTCACGACTCTTTCTATTCTCTACTTTTTCTCTCTCTTCTCGAATTTTGTTGCTCTCACTACTCTCTCTACTCTCTACTATTTCTCTCTCTTCTCGAATTTTGTTGCTCTCTCTACTTTTTCTACTCTCTACTTTTTCTCTCTCTTCTCGAATTTTGTTGCTCTCACTACTCTCTGTACTCTCTACTATTTCTCTCTCTTCTCGAATTTTGTTGCTCTCTCTACTCTTTCTACTCTCTACTTTTTCTCTCTCTTCTCGAATTTTGTTGCTCTAACTACTCTCTTTAATTAATGGTTTTGTGGTCGCTATTGGTGAGGTCCCATTTAATCCTCCGCTGTTTCAAGTATTGCTCCATACTGGGTGGGTCTCCCCATCTGACAATGTGGACTTAATACTTTTAGCTGCCTCGACTATCATCGATCCACTTCTCTCTTGGTCGCTGCTAATTTTCGCGTTCTCTGGGGTCGCAATTCTCTTCTCATGTATGGTCGGTTGGGCGCTATGCTGGCTTCCCTTTATTGTTGCCAGTTTCGTCCCGTTTGCGGTTGCTGAGGAGGTATGGGACTCTTCTGCCTCCCCTGCATCCCGTTTCCCATGGCCTGATTATTTGGAGAAGACTGCCATGCCGGCTGTTTATCGGGACATTCGTTTGCATAGTGTCCCATAGCCCTACACAAGTAGCATGTCCTTTGTGGACATTCTGTTGCTCGGTGCCCTACCGTCTGGCATGTATAGCATGCACCATATACTGATATATTTTGGGCAGAAGGCCCATTTTGGTCTCTAGTTCCTCTCATATTATAGGCGCCTTGGCCGGTGAATCCTTGGGCTTGACCACCTCTACCCTGAAACGAGTTAACATTCTGGGGAGGAGACCATTGCCAAGCGGGCACAAAACTCGGTCGCAGTGGATTCAGCGGTGTGCTGTGCGTCATCGTTGCGGTCGCGTTGTGTGAGGCTGGCTGTACTGGGGTCGCTTGTACGTTGGTCTCAGGCCTTTGATTCTCCTTGGCAGCGGCTACCGCATTTATTTGTTTTTGTTTTTTCTTCGCTTTTCTATTCCAATTTCTCTTTCTCACAGGTTTGGTTGTCGCTGATGTGCTGTCGCTAGTGTCGCTTTCTGGGTTCAATTTCTCGTAGGTTGCCGCTACCTTACGGACTGAGGGTGTCCCAGAGTATGCTGCACCTGGTATGCTCATCTTCTCCTTTGGTGGAGGCTCTTCAAACCGGTCATCTAGTTCTTTCTCCTTTTCCCAAATTCTTCCTAGTTTCTCTATATCCTTGAGCGTCTTGATTTCTTTCCCCGCCATGAAGTGTTGATAGTCTTTCCTCAAGCCCTTGTAGGCCTGTTTTACTATTGTTTTCCTGGATGGGGGTCGCTTAAAGTAGTCGACAATGTATTCTACGAAGGATATATAATTGGCAATCTTTTCTCCTTTTGCCATCGATCGGTTCCGTAAGTCCGTCATCGTGTCTTTTTCATCTCTGTGACCCAAATACTGCCTTCTGAATGCTTTTTTAAAGTCTTTCCATGATTTTAAGTCTGGTCGCTTCGATCGATACCATCTGCTAGCATTTTTCGAAAAGATCGATGGTAAAGCATTCAACAGCTCCCTGTCGCTCATGGCTAGGTTTGCTTTGCAATCCTGCAGCCGGTCCAAAATTTCCTCTGGCTCCTTATCTTCCCCATTGAACTTTAGATTCCAGCTCTGCAATATTTTAACATTCTTCCCCGCTATATCTGCATTCGAATGACTTTTCCTATTTTTTTGTTTCATTTTCTTATCTTCATATTCCGAATCGCTAGTCGATATCGACTGGTTCCGTTTGTGGCCTCTCCTGTGTTTTGTACTTCTTTTATTGTGGTCGCTATCTGAGTCTGATGACGTTGTATTACCGTCGCTACTTGTGGTACTATTACTCGAACTCCTATGTCTACGGTTTTTCACTTTACGGCTATCTCTCTTCTTTACTAATCTTCGGTCTAGTACGCTACTTTCCGAGCTACTCGATGACAGTCGCTTTCGTTCTCCTCTTCTCTGTTTTGATGCTTCGGTTTGCTGGTCTGTTGGCCTACGAACGGTGTTCACCTTAGGACTCCGAATCTCTACCATTTCGTGATTTCTGGGTCTCTCTCTTCTCTCTTGAGATCCCCTCGGTGGTCTCGGAGTGTCTACGTAATCCTGTGGGTTTGCTACCGGAGGTGGGAATACTGGAGGTTGTGGCGCGTATACCGGTTCTCGGAGGAGAATTGGTCTATGTTGTGCCATTTTCAGATGTTCAAACTCCTGCAGTAGCCGTTCGTATGGTCCTGCCCCTCGTGGAATGGCATCTTCTTCTCGATTCTCATCTTCTTCTTTGTTGCTTACGTCGCTACTGTCTGTTGAGTTCCCATTTCTTGGGTTACTGTCTATGGGGTCTCTATGTTTTACTTGTCTAATGTTTTGAATACTGTCGTTCGGGTTTATCCCCTGCAGTGGCGTTTGGCTTTGTGATGTTCCTGACGGATTGTCACTTCTTGCTAGGGGTTGTCCCCTCTGACTAGTCCCCGGACCGGCCCCGACGTTCGTTGCTTGTGCCATTGCAGGAGGTCGTGTGACCGACGGCGCTGCGGTGGTTGGCATCGAAGGTAACGTTTGTTCCGAAGCCGTTGACGCTGGTGTAATCAATTGTATTGGTCTCTGGATCATTGGTACCGCGGGAGTTCCCGTACTGGAATCCGGTGATGGATGATTTCCTGTATAATGGAAAAGTGGCTCTGGCAGTCTCCATTGGTAGCCGGTTGGTATCATCTTCATTAGTCCCGGAGTATATGCCAACTGTGTATGACTGCTCATCGCTAAGAGTTGCGGTGGAAACCCTGTTTGCACTCTTGGTCGTGTGTTTGCAGACACCATCTGCATCGCGAAGCTATCCGTTGGTCCCCGTGTACGAACTGGTGTCGTCGTAGTGATAGTGGTGGTCGCTTTGCTTATCGTTTCTAGCGTAACTACTGGTACATCGGTCGTTTGTTATTGTGTTGTGACTTCTTGAATCTGCTCCGTGATTGCCTGTCCCTCTTCTTGGCTATACTCCGTTTCTGTGCTTTGCAACTCTACTTCTTTGGTCGTTCTCTTAGGCTTCCTACCTCTTTTCTTCTTCTGAGGTATTTGTTCAAAAGATTCCTCTCGCATTATGGCCGCCGATGTTGCTGGTACTTGATCCCATGGTCTTTCGTCCCATACTGTATCCCAATTTACTGCTGCACCTGGTTCCACTGTCCTAATACTTGCCCGCAAGAGTCTGTCTTTAAGTTGGGCTGTTGTCCCAGATATGCTAAGTCCCATCTGATCTAGAATTATTATAAGTTCGCTCGGGTCCATCCCATTTATTCTACTTGATACTGCCATTCGCTGGCGTATGCGTGGATCCGTCTTTGCTGCTTGTCTTGTGTTTATTTTGTACTCTACTCGTACACTAAGGGAAGAAAACAAAAACAGCGGTTTGGTCTTAACTCTTTTACGGGACAATTTTCCTGCCTAACTACTGTGTCACTAATTTTCAATTTTTATAATGATTTATAATAATAATATGTATATTTATATATGTACGTTACTCTGGAGATTACCGTATTTACTTTTGCTAAAGGGATAAAAGGAGATAAACAAAGAAAATAGCTTCTTTTCTTGAGGTCTTCTTTATCGGTTCCTTTAGCTGAAAATGCCTACTCGAAATTTGTTTGCCTAGCTCTTGAGTAGCTGCTGAAATACCCTGACGCGAATCTAATAAAGTTGCTATTCAGTCTTCAGTAGTTCTTGGTCTTCTCTTCTTGTTTATATCTGGAGTGATAATCTGAGGTTTCTTCTTGGTCGCAATCAATTTTCAGTAAATAATTTCCAATACAATTAAATAAATATAAATATATGTAATAATCAATTTTTCCTTTGACACAGAGGTTATAATATAAAATACAATAACTTTAGTTGTTGTATTTTTATACCCAATTTCCAGTAGTTGTTAGAAAAATTTTACTCTTAACTAAATTATAAATCGTTCTTACTAATCGATTTTGGGGTAGTAGCACAGCAAATAATATTTTGTGGAGGTGTTCGCAAAATGAATTTTCCCTATACGGTGGTGTGACTCCTACTCTACTACTTTAAAAGTCGTTGAGGAGACTTGAAATATAGGTCAGAATTCAGAAAATTACACACAACCGATTTATCTATCACTCTAACTCATTACTCAATTTTCACTAAATCCCCAACAAAGATTTTCTGAATTTGTCTCCTATTTTCCCCACCTTCTCTATTTATCGCTATTATATTCAGTACGTCGCCGCAGCCTTCCGCTTACACTGGTAATTCGCTATTTTCTTTTGATATCGCTACAAGCTTCCTCCAATAACCGAAGAAAATTTTCAATACTCAAAAGAATCCTACGAAAGGTCTCAATTGAAACGAAAATTTTCTTCACTACACACCCAAACTGTGAAAGCCCTCAATAAATCGCTCAGAAATTTTCGAAAAATTTTCAAGAATATCAAAAAAAAACTCAAATCGAAAAAAAAAAATTTTTTCAAAAAAAATATCTTTGAAAATTCTCAAAATCTCAAAAAAAAACTCTTCCTTCCTTTGGAAAATTCCTCACATAAAAAAACTTAAAAAAAAATAATTTCGGAATATTCCCAAAATAACCAAAAAAAAATTCTTCCGGAAAATTCTCAAAATTGAAAAATTTTCAAAAAATAATTTCAGAAAATTCTCAAAAATATCCAAAAAATTTTTCGGAAAATTCTCAAAATCGAAAAATTTTCAAAAAATAATTTAGGAAAATTCTCAAAAACATCAAAAAAATTTTCCGAAAAATTCTCAAAATCAAAAAATTTTCCGAAAAGTTCTCAAAATCAAAAAATTTTCAAAAAATAATTTCGGAAAATTCTCAAAAATATCCAAAAAAATTTTCCGGAGAATTCTCAAAATCGAAAAATTTTCCGAAAAGTTCTCAAAATCAAAAAATTTTCAAAAAATAATTTCGGAAAATTCTCAAAAATATCCAAAAAAATTTTCCGGAGAATTCTCAAAATCGAAAAATTTTCAAAAAATAATTTCGGAAAATTTCCAAAAACATCCAAAAAAATTTTCCGAAAAATTCTCAAAATCAAAAAATTTTCCGAAAAATTCTCAAAATCAAAAAATTTTCAAAAAATAATTTCGGAAAATTCTCAAAAATATCCAAAAAAATTTTCCGGAGAATTCTCAAAATCGAAAAATTTTCAAAAAATAATTTCGGAAAATTCTCAAAAATATCCAAAAAAATTTTCCGAAAAATTCTCAAAATCAAAAAATTTTCAAATAATAATTTCGGAAAATTCTCAAAAATATCCAAAAAAATTTTCCGGAGAATTCTCAAAATCGAAAAATTTTCCGAAAAGTTCTCAAAATCAAAAAATTTTCAAAAAATAATTTCGGAAAATTCTCAAAAATATCCAAAAAAATTTTCCGAAAAATTCTCAAAATCAAAAAATTTTCCGAAAAATTCTCAAAATCAAAAAATTTTCAAAAAATAATTTTGGAAAATTCTCAAAAATATCCAAAAAAATTTTCCGGAGAATTCTCAAAATCGAAAAATTTTCAAAAAATAATTTCGGAAAATTCTCAAAAACATCCAAAAAAAATTTCCGAAAAATTCTCAAAATCAAAAAATTTTCCGAAAAATTCTCAAACCCAAAAAATTTTCAAAAAATAATTTTGGAAAATTCTCAAAAATATCCAAAAAAATTTTCCGGAGAATTTTCAAAATCGAAAAATTTTCAAAAAATAATTTCGGAAAATTCTCAAAAATATCCAAAAAAATTTTCCGAAAAATTCTCAAAATCAAAAAATTTTCAAAAAATAATTTCGGAAAATTCTCAAAAATATCCCAAAAATTTTTCCGGAAAATTCTCAAAATTGAAAAATTTTCAAAAAATAATTTCAGAAAATTCTCAAAAATATCCAAAAAATTTTTCGGAAAATTCTCAAAATCGAAAAATTTTCAAAAAATAATTTCGGAAATTCTCAAAAACATCCAAAAAAATTTTCCGAAAAATTCTCAAAATCAAAAAATTTTCCGAAAAATTCTCAAAATCAAAAAATTTTCAAAAAATAATTTCGGAAAATTCTCAAAAATATCCAAAAAAATTTTCCGGAGAATTCTCAAAATCGAAAAATTTTCAAAAAATAATATCGAAAAATTCTCAAAAATATCCAAAAAAATTTTCCGAAAAATTCTCAAAATCAAAAAATTTTCCGAAAAAATTCTCAAACCCAAAAAATTTTCAAAAAATAATTTCGGAAAATTCTCAAAAATATCCAAAAAAATTTTCCGGAGAATTCTCAAAATCGAAAAATTTTCAAAAAATAATTTCGGAAAATTCTCAAAAATATCCAAAAAAATTTTCCGAAAAATTCTCAAAATCAAAAAATTTTCAAAAAATAATTTCGGAAAATTCTCAAAAATATCCCAAAAATTTTTCCGGAAAATTCTCAAAATCGAAAAATTTTCAAAAAATAATTTCGGAAAATTCTAAAAAATATCCAAAAAATTTTTTCGGAAAATTCTCAAAATCGAAAAATTTTCAAAAAATAATTTCGGAAAATTCTCAAAAATATCCAAAAAATTCTTCCGGAAAATTCTCAAAATCGAAAAATTTATTAGTCGAATACCCCAAGTGAAAATTTTCTAAGTCTAATTTATAATCCAATAGCTCAAATGAAAAATTTTCTAAGTCCTACTTATAAATTCCTTAAACACACAAAAAAAATAATTTTTTCACTTTACTTAAATTTTCATACGACACAAAAAACGTTTTAGTCGCTGCACTTTCGCTGGCTCGGCACTGTGTAAAAAAAAATTTTTTCTGATTTTTCCCGAACTCTCTTAATTAATTTATTTTGTCGCTATTTTTCCTGTTTTTTCCTGAGTCACTAAGCCCCCGTTGGTACGTCATTTGTAACGTGGTGGTTACTATGGCTTATTATTATCTCGACACTTTACCAAATTTTCTAAATCAATGGGCGCCAGGTAAAGCGTGGCTAACTCGGCACGAGCCCCTTTCCCAGAGGAAGTTCCGTGAAGAGGAAAAAATCAGGAATTAATAAATTTATACCGAACACTCACCAATTTCTCTTTAATACTTAAGCTTTATTTCTAATATAAATACGCACGGTCGCCACAATTTACAATTTCACACAATGAATTTGTCGCTATACAAACATGGCTACGCTAGCCTTCTCACGCGTCCCTCGCGACGACCAAACTCACCACGTCTCCCGAGTTTTCCGAGTCGCGTAAATTTCCCCACACTAATACTTGAATTTAATCCCGGTCCGACACGCACTGATCTTACATAACGGTGTCACACCACCACGGATTTATTCTCCTAAAAACCCCGAGCACATGGCGGCAATGTACGACAATTGTTTACTATAATTTACTTGCAAGTGCCGAGGGAAGCTCAACAATTACAGTCCACTCACCGTCGCTAATCGGGCGCGTCTCGCGATGTCCTTCCTCGTAGGTCACAAGGTCGCCGGTTAATGTTCACCCAATATCTAGCTCTCAGTGAGTACGTCTACGTCTCCGACGGGCGGACGGTCGATGTCTCTCCACGCGGTCTACTACGCTCGAACGGCAGGCAAACTCTCGCTACGTCTATCGTCGCTGAAGGCCGGGCAGTCAATGCTCGAAATCGGAGAGGGCGGAAATCTCTTCCAAAATTTTGGCTTTTCATCTCGCACAACTTCAGCTCAAACACTTGTTGCTTCCGCCCTTTTCTTTACGGTGATTGGCCTTGATTTTCCCTAGATGCAAAAATCAAGGCCAAGTCAGCGGTGATTTGAGTCGCTACTTCTCATTGGCTCGCTCCGCGAATGCCGCCCTGTCCACGCAGCGCGGGCAATTATGATTTGCTAGATATACACGCGCGGCAACCCGGCGTGTATATCTATATCGGGCGCTTTCGGTTTTGTCGCTGCCGGACCAACACAGTTGGCAGCGGCGACGTGCGCGCGTCGGCCTACGCTAGGAGAGGCCGGCAGCTTCATGCGGCTCGCGGCGCGGCAGCTGCTAGCTCTCCCCTCTGCCGACAGCCGAGTCGGTATATCTCTCTCTCTCTCTCTCTCTCTCTCTCGTGGCTACAGCCGAGATGGTGTGCCTCGAGGAAGCCGCCGCTGCCGCTGTGAATCCTCTCTCCTCCCGCGTCTGCGTGCATCGGGAGAGAGGGCGGCAGCGCGCGTGTGTGTATGTGTGTGCGCGGGCAGCGGCTCATCATCCTCGAGAGGCGAGGAAGAAAGAGCAAGCGAGAGAGAGAGAGGGTCGCGCGTACAGTGTGCAGGGATGTTGGTGCTGTGCATGTGTGTGTAGACTCGTCGCCGTTGCTCGCTCCGAGCAGTCGTCGCTGCGGCGATCAGCTGGTGCCGCTGGTATGGGTGTGTGCGTGTGTGTGCCGGTCTACGGCCATCCTCGGTCGCGACTCCTTATCCTCATTCCCTCAACAAATAAATAACAATCCCCCCATTAATAACAATACTAATTAAATGTGAGAATGCTCGGCTCTGGTGACGGGTGACTGGGTCGCGATTGACTGCCCGTATTTAATATTATTGGGACGTGAAATATACGTCACAACCTGTTGTCGTACCTGTTTATTGGTTTACACTAATAAACTTACCATGTTCAATCCATATAGTCTATCTTCCCAAATATATTATAGTGTGTATTAAGATGAAGTCTTTTATTCGTCGCCTGTGATTGGAAACAGCGTTAGCGACTAGAAGTGCATAATTAACTTCAAATGGATAACTTTAGAATATACCGAATTGAACTGGTGAAATTTTGTACTGCAAAGTTATCTATAATAACTTCGTGGTACTAAATTTCACCTGTCCAACTCGCAGTACTCTATAGTTAGCCATTCGATATCAATTCTACACTTCTAGTCGACAATACTACTTCATTTATTAATTTCTAATATTTATTAAGACATTTTAAGTTTTCATTCATTTATTGATTTATAATATTTATTAAAATATTTTAAATTTACTTAATAATAACAATCAACAGGATTATAATTATCCTAGGAGAAATAAGTACTTTTTATTAAATTTATATTTATATGAGAATCATTTGTGAGACAATTTTATTTATAATAACCTGTTGATAACAATTAGTGAATCAACTGTGAGCAATTATATTTATAATAACGTGATAATAATATAATAGCCAGTAATTTCCAATAATATATAGCTAAATTTTATATATAGAAAATTTTAAGTTAATGTAATAATAAAAATTAAGAGGATTATATAATCTTACTAAGAAAGATAAGTACTTTTTTTTTAACTTATATTTACATGAATCAACTGTGAACTAATTTTATTTATAATAACCTGTTGATAATAATCTGTGATTTGCAATAATATGTAGTTTAATTTTAAAAACATATACACACACGTACACATTAAATTAAACAAATTTTATATACATTCTTATAATACTAAAAATAAATATTATGATATATTTATTACGCTTACAAAAATAATTCTATAATCTCAATAAGATCAAATATTAGTTAAGTTTATACCAAAGTTTATACTAAAGTTTAATAACAATAAATATTAATTCTTACGATCCTATTATTGTTAATATTAATAAAAATTTAATACCAAAATGGAAAAAGAAAATAACCCCGGATGGAAACTGCCTATTTCGAAGTCTTTCATTTGGATTATTTAATTCTCAGGACCAACATGTACTTCTAAGAAATACAATAGTTAATTATGTTTTTAATAATTGGGAAGATGTAAAATATACTTTGGCAGCAACAGGTGTTTTTATGATTATAAAGATAAATATGATTATCGCCAAAGAATGAGTCAATTAGGTACAATGGGAACAGATTTTGAAATTGGTATATTTGTTAGAATTTACAATCGAACTGTAGTTTTATATGAACATCAAAATAATCAAATTAATTTTATATTTAGAATAAATAATACTGATAATAACATTGAGAATTCTTTACAGTTATTATTTTCAGGCAATAGAACTGGAGGTCACTTCGAATATATTCGAGACAATAATCTAGTCAATCTCACTTTAACTAAAAAATCACAATTATTTGAACGAAATCAAAAAGAAAATTTTAAATTCAAATTGTAATACGAGTTCAAAAAATATTAAACAATTACCTCAATTTAAACAAAGAAAATGTTTACAATCAAAATGTAATAAAAATCCTATAAATAGTGAACGTATAATTAAAGATAAATTAAATAACAGTGATAATTACATACTTAAAGAAAATAGTAACATTCAAACAATAACAAAACAAATTTCAACTATTGATTTAAACCAGAATACAATTCTTAAATCTACACAAAATTTGCAAAATAATTTAAAAAAATTAAATCATATATCAAAATATAATAAAGATGATACGCATAATATAGATATTATTCATAAAGAAAATGTGATCAAAGAAAAAAATATCAATAATTTAATGGACACTACTTCAATGTCAAATACTATAAATAATAGAATTATTTCAGAAAAAAAAAGATATTGTTTCAAATAAATTAATAAAACATCAAGAATCAAATAAAACAGAAAATCATAATAGTAAATCACAACTTAACGAAAAACAATCACTAGAAAAATAGTATAATAATAAATTTAATTGTACGGTATTGATAGAAAATCTTAATAAATATCAAAATCAATGTCAAAATCAAAATGCATATTCCACAGATCAGAATAAAAAACAAAAAAAGAAGAATAATTATTACAAAAAACAAGATTTAAGTCACAATGAAAAATCATCTATACCTAATATAGTAAATAATCAAAATAATTTACACAAAACATTTCAAATCAAAAATAAATATATAAAAGAACAAATTAAGAAAGAGAATAAAAGAAAAGATTACGATGAAAAAAAGAATATGAAAAATTTAAATTCAAATCAAAAGTTACTGATCACTAACAAAATAAATGTCATTAATAAATATAGAAAAAAACAAATTATGAAAGAGAAAAAAAGAAAAAATTACTATGAAAAAAAGAATATAAAAAATTTAAACACAAATCAAAAGTCATCGAACACTTATGAAATAATTGTTGAAAATGATTTATTACAAAAAAACAAATAATTCTAAGGAAATACAAAATAAATAATAATTCAGATATAGTAAATTACACAAATAAAATAAACTTAAATATAAAAGATGAGTTCAAATCAATTGAACTTTCAAATAAATTCAAAAGTAACATTTTCGTAAATACAACGCTTGTTAAATTACTTTTCAAAAAAAATATTTATCAAAGTATTTCTCAGATAATAAAACCTTGTTTTGTCATATTACCTAAAATTAAATACAACCCTCTTAGTAAAAATAATACATTAAACATAAAATATGAAACCACGAAGACAAATAAACAATTAAATACATAAAAAATAAAACCATGTTTTATACTATTACCAAAAATCGGTGCATTAATTAATAATATACAGTATACAACCAATTATACTGAAACATTATTGAATGAATCTAAAAATAATCAAATAGAAATTCTAAACGAAAAAAACGTTATGAATAAATTATCGAAAGACAATAATACTTTTGAAAACCAAATTATTGACGATTCTTATACTATTAATGATATTGAATTAAATTTAAATCCATTAACAGTTACTACGGATAATTTTAACGAAACGTTAATAAATTTGAACCTAACAAATATAAAAACAAATAACTGTACAATTAAAGAATCAACAAAATGTAAAATTATAACAGACATTAGAACCGATTTCAACATAAAAAAAAATAAATAAAGATAACAAAATTTATTATAAAATTAAACATAATTCAAATACAATTATTAATTCAATAAAAACTAAAGATTGTTTCGTACTTTTAACACCTATTTAACTACGAACTGATATATGATATATGATCAAGTAAATGATGATATAAAAATAAAATTAAAACGATTGAAATATAGAAACTTAATAAGAAAATTACGCTTAAATGAAAATTTTCGAGATAATGAAAAAAGAAAAGATGCTGAAAGAAAAAAAATTCTCCAAAAAAATATTAATTTTCGAAATAAAGAAAAAGAACACGATAAAATAAGAAAAACAAAAACAAATTTAAACGTTAATGTAAACACTATTACTGACACAGAACAAATAAATACAGAAAACAATTTTAATAATTACGATAAAATTATTAACAATTATTATAAATCAATAACTGAAAGACCAACACATATTTGTTCAAGTTGTGGTGGCCTTTTCTTTAAAAGATCTATAACCAAATATAAACCAAAAAATGAAAACATATATATACAAAACATTAATACTTCTAAAATTTGCAAAATAAAAACAGAACAAAACGAAATATTCTTGTGTTTGACTTGTAAAAGGTACCTACAAAAAAATATGATACCTAAATTAGCTTTAATTAATGGTTTTGATTTGATAAAATAGACAAAAATTTATTATATTTAACTACAATGGAAGAATGATTTGTTTCACCTCGACTTCCATTTTTACAAATTCGAACTTTAGGAGTAGATAAACAATTTGCCCTGAAAGAAAATTGTGTAAATATTCCAGTTAATGTTAATTCATTTATATCCAAATTACCACGAAATCCAGACAATATTCAATTGATTCACATAAAACTATGTAGAAGATTAACAGATAAACATCATTACGATTACCAAGTTATAAGACCATCAAAAATTGTACAGGCAATAAATTACCTATTAAAAAGTGATGTATACATGAAACATAAAATAACATTAGATGAAACTTGGCAGAAAAATATTGATATTTACATTAATCAAACTATAATGAATGAAGTTACGAATATAAATAATGATATTGACAATGATTGGGAAGAAACTGAAGAAGAACCATTAAATCCAGGAAACATAGAAACAGTACTTGAAGATGAATATATAAATAATGTTGGAATAAAATTGGCACCAGGAGAGAATAAAATGCCTATTTCAATCATCTATGATGATGACTTAATGTCATTAGCCTTTCCAAAAATTTATGGTGGCAAAATTAGATCTTACAAAAAAACATCTACAAAAATAACATTAGCAGATATTGCTAAATCTGAAATACGCATGTACGATCGTCGATGTGCAAAAAATATACCAGTAATATTTGTACATCATAGTAGAATTAGATTAGAAAGATTGTTTTCCCACATACAGATTAATTTAAGAATGAAAAGAAAAACCAATAATGTAACTGCAAGTAATATTCATAATAACGCTTTACTAAATAAATTAATACAAGATGATAATTGTTTTAGAATCTTAAAAGTGACAGATCTAGTCCTTCTTTTTGGGAAGACAAAAAAAAGTTTTAATGGCAATGATTAGACAACGAGGAAGACGAGACCTATTTTTAACATTATCGACAGCAGAAACACAATGGTTAGATTTCATTCGTATATTAGTAAAAATTCTAGAAAATAAAATTATTACAAATGAAGATGCAGAAAATTTATCTTGGCAAGAAAGAGCTAAATTAATTCAATCAGATCCAGTTACTTGCACTAGATATTTCGATCATAAAATAAGGCGTTTATTTAAATTATTACAGTTAGAATTCGGGCCATTTAAAAATAATCCTATAATTGACATGTATCATAGAATTGAATTTCAGCACCGCAGTAGTCCTCATGTTCACGCCATGCTTTGGTTACAAGATGTTCCGAAATACGATCCATATGATGCACAATCAAAAGATTCGGTTGAAAAATTTATTGATCAATATATCACTTGTGATTCTAAAAATGAACTAGCTAAAGATTTTATAAAATATCAAGGTCACAAACATGCCAAAAATTGTACAAAAATTATAAATGGTATGGCAATATGTAAATATAATATGCCTTGATATCCCATGAGAAAAACAACCATCATTGAACCTCTTGAAAATACTCCAAATAATTGTAATAAAAAACAATTACAAGATCAGTATAGAAAAATTAGAAAATATTTAGATCAACTAAGTAAAAATATTATACAATTTGATAAAATGACGTTTGGATACATAAAAAAAAGATCGAAAACAAAAATTATTAGATATAGAAAATACAATATACATCAAGATGAATTAAATTACAATCGAAAACAATTAATATTATACAAACCATGGCGAGAAATTCAACCGAATATTGATGATGATGCCAAAATGATATACAATAATAACAAAGAATTAATACATCAAAATAAAAAGAAATATATATTCGACACTGAAATTGATTATGATGATATATTAAAAAATCAGATGAACAAGAAGAAAATGTTAATTATGGAGATAAACCATCAGAATTTCTTATATTCGAAGCAGACAATAATGAGACTGACGTAGGAGTTGATATTTTAAATGAACCCAGTAAAAAGTCAGAATATTTCAACATTTTGTAAACTTTTGACCAAACTGAGAGATTGTGAACAAATTGTAAATATTTGAACAATCTTTAAACATTTGAAAAAATTGTAACCTTTGAACCAAATTGTATAATTGTGAACAAATTGTAGACTTTTGACCAAATTGTAAATTTATGAACGAATTGTAGACATTTGAACAAATTGAAATATTTGAACATTTGGTAAAATTTTGACCAAATTGTAACATTGTGAACAAAATGTAAACATCTTAACAAACTTTAAACATTCGAACACATTGTAACCGTTTGACCAAATTATAAACTTATGAACCAATTGTAAACATTATACCAAATTGTAAACATTATACCAAATTGTAAACATTATAACAAATTGTAGACATTATACCAAATTGTAGACATTATACCAAATTGTAGACATTATACCAAATTGTAGACATTATACCAAATTGTAGACATTATACCAAATTGTAAACATTATACCAAATTGTAAACATTATACCAAATTGTAAACATTATACCAAATTGTAAACATTATACCAAATTGTAAACATTATACCAAATGGTAAACATTATACCAAATTGTAAACATTATACCAAATTGTAAACATTATACCAAATTGTAAACATTATACCAAATGGTAAACATTATACCAAATTGTAAACATTATACCAAATTGTAAACATTATACCAAATTGTAAACATTGTACCAAATTGTAAACATTGTACCAAATTGTAAACATTATACCAAATTGTAAACATTATACCAAATTGTAAACATTATACCAAATTGTAAACATTATACCAAATTCTAAACATTATACCAAATTGTAAACATTATACCAAATTGTAAACATTATACCAAATTGTAAACATTATACCAAATTGTAAACATTATACCAAATTGTAAACAATTGACCAAATTGTAAAATTGAACAAATTGTAAACATTTCAAAATAACTGTAGACTTATAACCAAATTGTAAAATTGTGAACAAATTGTAATCATTTGAACAAATTGTAAACATTTAACAAATTGTAAACTTTTGAACCAATTGTAAATTTTTGAACAAATTTTAAACTTTAGTCCAATTTGTAACATTGCGAACAAAATGTAAACATTTTAACAATCGTTAGACCAAATTGTATATCTTTGAACAAATTGTAAACTTTTAATCAAATTGTAAACATTTTTTTTTCTTAAAAATTCCAGTTGTTTAAAATATATTTTTGATCTGGAAGTTTTTTTTTATCTCTATCTCTCTATCTCCCTCTAGCGCGCTCGCGATTGGTTGGAAGTAGAAGTTCGCGCTGCTTGGCCAGCCGCGCGCATGCGCTCATGACACTATTAGAATTTTCGAGGTGAATGCTAAAAAACAACGTCCCATGAAAACAAGCCTTAACACTTTAGAAAAAAGTCAATTTTTTTAGTTTTAAAATAAAAAAATGTAAACTTTTTATTCTTAATACAGCATTTTGGAAGTTTCAATGCATAAATAGTTTACCTAGGAGCTTTTGAGCTTAAAATACAAGTTTAGTAGGTACGCTGATAGAGATTTTGAGGTTAGAATAAGAATTCGATAGCTAAAAACCTTACATATACGTATTTATATACAGTTTATGAGCTTATTTATGTGTGCAAATAAATTATAGCATAAGTTAGCGGTCTAAAACGGTTAGGTCAGCTAGAAATTATGATAAAATATGTTGAAAAAGTGTTTTTAAATCATTTAAGAGCATGTTTGTAGCGAAAAACATGGAATAAATGGTATTTTAGGTTTCATTGAATTTTTTTTACTTGTTCCGGCTAGTTTTTGGAGAGTTTAAATTTTTTTTACTTGTTCCGGCTAGTTTTTGGAGAGTTTAAATTTTTTTTGAGATAGAATGATAAAAAAAGAACAAAAATTTTTTTTTATAGTGGTGTCCCTCGCAATTTTTATTGTGGGATTTTTTAAGAAAATTAAAGTATTTTTTACGGCTCAGGTTTTGAGGTTAGGGTTGTCAAAAAATTTGTTCGCATTCTTTGGAAAAAATACGTTTCCTTGAATTTTTTCAAAGCATTTTGTTGAAAAATGGATGAGTGAAAATTAAAAGAATAAAAAAAATGCTTTAGTACATATCTCCGAAGAGGGGGGGGGGGGAGTAGGGGGCTAAAATTTTGGGTGAAATCATATTTCTATACCAGAAACATAATGCCATAACTCCGATAGTTCAGCTCTGCGGGGGTAATTTCACTGTGCTTATCCGGCTAGAGCCTTTGCAAAAATCAATATTTTCAAAATCCCCTACGTGATTCAGTAGCTATTAACATCAAGAATAAGCGCATTTTTTTTGTTCCAGGTTGAAATGTGCGATTGGTATACTGCGTGCCGCGGAGCGCTTCCGATGCAAGAGACCTCAAGAGATCGGCTATAAATCAGCCATTTTGTATTTTTTTTACTCAATTTTTATTTAAATATACTATAATATTAGACTAATAATATATCCAAATATAATTTCTTTATAACCTTTCTTTCCATTTAAAAAAGAATACCCAAAAAAACGCTTTTTTTTGCTACTACAGTGGTGTTATCCCTTAACAAACCATTTATCCTATTCACAGATGCATCAGACTACGCTGCAGGTGCCGTTGTAAGTCAAGGTAAGATCGGAGAAGACCGACCTATAGCCTACATATCTCATATAAGGAAAACAGTTCACTGTCATAAGCAACCATGAACCATTAAAATGGATAGACTCGGTAAAACTACCTTTACAGAGATTCATAAAATGGTAAACTCGACTACGTGAGTCTGAGTGTAAATTTGTATATAAACCCGGAAGGTTAAATGTCGCTGTACCTACATCCTCTTCCGCACATATAAGTATCACAGCAAGTCGAACAGTTTCAACAGGAGGTAGACCCATTGGTTCTAAAAATAAACCTCCAACAACTGTAGGATCTGACTCAGACGTCGCCGGTGCAACCAACGCTGAAAGAATCCTTGCACGCAGACAAAAAGTCGCTGACCCAAGCAAAGGAGCAATATCAAGAAGAGCAGCTGCTATAATAAAGAAAACAATCAATAAACCCAAAACATTAAACCCACCACCCTCTGCCAGTAACGCTCCTAAACCTATTAGACCTTCCGATCTAAAGAAAAGGGTCACCTTTTCTGAAGAAGAGTCAACCGACACTACGTACCATCACCCGTACCTAGGCGAAGACTAAGTGATTTTCCTAGTCGCATTTCAAAGGGACCCCCAACTAGGGTAAACATATCCTCATCAGATGATGAACAAGCTTACGACAACCACCTGCCTGTCCAAAAGAATAAAAATATTAAGGAAATTAGACCTCCAGATATAACCTCATCCGAATAAATAGGTTCTTGAGACGAGTATTGGTGGGACCATACGCATTATGGGCCTCCTAACCAACTATTACACAGACCAATAGCCCGATCAACCTCTGTAGACGATGACATAGTAATAGAAGATTCTAACGACATAGAACAAGCACTCGAACATGAACGACTCCCACGAAATAAACTACCTGCCGTTGCAGAAGAGATAGATGAATCATTCACAGAAACGGATGACGAGATAATCGAAAATCCTATAAAAGCTTCTAATACAATTCCACCTGAAATTTTTTACCTCGAATTTAGGAAACAACCAAACAGTAAATTAAAAATTAAATTAATAAATCAAAGTATTACCCATAAAAGAGATAACATCTTACACTTTAATTCTGTCGATTGTGAATTTGCAACTCCCATTTCCAAGTTTTATTAGATTTAGGAAACATTGATAAAAATAATTTTAAAAAATGTAAACCTAAAATAGGTTAAGTAATCATAACCCCAAAAACTAAGTTGCACACCTTAACAGTGATCTTAACAAATAAACATTTTGACACATTTTCTATTCACGATTTAAAAAATGTTTTAAACATATTAGCTAATATACTCATAGAATACAACATAAAAACTATTAGACTATCCAAACACAATGACATGTCCGACAAAATAACGTTTTCAACCTTTTTGGATATACTTAACGTATCTTTAAGTAAATGTGACTGCACACTATACATTTGTTACAGAACCACAACAATACCACCGGAGGACATACGAAATTACATAATACAAGAAAATCATGACAGTATGATAGGAGGACACAGAGGTGTAAATAAAACCTACAGACCATGACAAATTTTACTGGACCGAAATGAAATCTGACATAACCAAATATATCATAAATAGCACAAAATGCTAAGAACTAAAATTAGTTCGAATAAAAAATAGATACACCTATCGAACCCTTCGATAAAATTTCCATCGTTACAGTAGGTCCACTTCCCTCAACTTCCTGCGAAAACAAGCACATTCTTACAGTCCAGGATAACTTAACAACATACTGTATCGCTGTAGCTATAAGTAATGTAAAGGCATAAATAATAGCTGACGCATTGGCACGACACGTGATAACTTTATATGATTCCCCTCGTATAATTTTATCAGGCAAAGCACCAACTTTAATTGGTAAAGTAATGCAACAGCTAACCAAAATATTCAAAATAAATCAGGTTTCAACTTCTGGCTACCACCCTCAATCAAATGGCAGTCTAGAACGAAGTCACCTTGTACTTGTAGAATACATTCGTCAATATATTGACAAATACGAAGATTGGGATAAAATATTACCATTTTCTATTTTCTCGTACAACACTAGTATACATGAATCAACAAATTTTACTCCATTTGTGTTAATCTTCGGAAAGCAGCACGAACACCATCTGCATTTTCAACAGACAAAACAGAAACATACACATCATATATGACTGGCTTAGTTAACAGACTAAATGACATTAGGATATTTTCCGGTGAATCATTAGTCAGCTCAAAATACAACTCCAAACACTATTACGACAGGAGAGATAAAACTTACACTTATTCACCAAACAATATGGTGTATGTATTAACGGAACCCCATATAAACAAATTAGACAAAATGTACAAATGACCATATAGAATTGTAGAAATACTTGTATAACACAATGTTGTTCTCGAAGACGAGAACGGAAACCGGCTTCTAAAACACATGGATAAAATCAAGTCAGCTCATCACCATTTTGTTCTAGATGAAGTGGCAGCTGATAATATTGATCCTTGCCGTAACACAAGGCAACACAACGAAACGATTTTCTATCCAGGAGATTAACGAGAACCCTGGGATCTACTATGAACGCCTTGAAGATATTAGATACACCCAAGCGGATTGGAAGATCATAGTCTTTCTAGACATTGCACCATATATCTCACTTAGTCACGACAAAAGAGCCTACAGCTTTCTGTCAGAACAAAGCTTTACAAAATGCAAACATACATACAACTACAGAATATGCATACATGACCAACCCATACACGAAGCTGTTGGAGACATGGCATGTGAGTATCTACTCCTTAATCAACCAAGTGAAGAAACTCTAAAAAAATGTAGTATAAGTTATCAACCAAACCACATACACCACTGGACTCACCTCGATTCCATTGATGCATGGTTATACTCTCCCCAAATCCACTACAGTACAAAGTCTATGCCCCGGACAACAACACGAGCTTATTCGACTAAAAGGAGTCGGAATATTAAAAATATAACCTCGGTGTATATCTCGACAGGACCACACAACTCTAGTAGGAATGAAAAATCTGGGTTCAAGCATACAATTTCTATATCTACCCAAAATATCACTCAATATCTCAAAAATCGATCAACTTTTTTATCATAAACTAAAAACAATTAGCACCTTTATCTATTTTCCCACATTTAATCCTAAATATTTTGCTACTAAACTAAAACCTCGGTTAACACTTGAAAGCATCGAAGATAAATACGAATTCTTCATAGCCGTACAGGATAACAAAACCCTGCACTCGTATATATATATACTATAGATCCATTGGAACCAAGATTTATATAATAATTATAATAATAATTCTCATACTAAGATTTTGAACACAACGCAAAGAACAATCTGAGTTACCTCACACTCGTAGACAAAGCTATGATTGTGCATTCCATCCAAATAATGCAATTTTTAATCCTCAATCACGAGTTCCATCAAACAGAACTTGGTACCTGTCAGAATGCGGACCTCACACAACTGATAATAATCGTGACAATGAGCAAGGTATCGAATAATAAAAAGAGAACAAATATATATATATATATATATATTTTATTATCCGATACCTTATTCATATATATATATATATATATATATATATTTTTTATTATCCGATACCTTCGTCATATATATATATATATATATATATATATATATATATATATATATATATATATATATATATATTATATATAAGTATATCATTATTATAAAAAAAGGAGTGTGGACATGTTTGTACATAATGACCAACTATTGTCTGCCTCAGCTTTAACTCCTTTATTTTGTTTCTGTTTTAAACACGTAGAATAATGCACGCCGTAGTAGTAGCTGTTATACTCTCACAAATCATCCCAGTATGACACCAATACCAATTGTCTTTTTTTCCAAATAATCCTAGCCTATACTTCGAATTCCTTAGACGCGTCTAAAACTCCATCGACAAATTTACATTCATAGCGGAAATGGATATTAACTCAGTTAGCCATAATGAAACTGAGCTACAAATACAGATTAACCAGATATTACATGAATGTCCTGAAACCCCTACAGAATGTCAATTATACACAAATCGAGCCAAATATTTGGCAGAGAAATTATCTATTAACTGGAACCAACTGGACAATTTAAAGTTAAACTCAGCCAATAAGAAGAATGTACAAGTACCTCAATTTCACAACTTCAAAATATTAACCACGCAGTGACAACATGACCTGAAATAACACATGCGTCAGCTACGCTAATAATAAATGGTATAACTCGTCAGCAAAGAAAATTAGATACACTAAAGGGAAATACACTGACACACTATCTCACCACCATTACGCGAGCAAGTATAACACACATAAATTCACCTTCAGAATTCTTCGGTTTTGCACAAGCATGGCTCACCACCTTGGAAACCATACTTGACCTTCATGCAAAAATCTACAATGAAATAATTGAATCCCTTGACGAAATAGAATAAGGTAACATCAGTCTTTGTTAATGCCTTCAGATTTAATCCAAAGCCTCAGGACCACTGTTTCACATAAAAAGCCAATCACGCATCCAAACGTCGATATGCACGCAACAGAAATAAGCAAAATTTCCCAGATAAACATCCACAGATATAAGGGTATTATATATATCGTTATCATCATTCTTCCACTCTTTATAAACTCAACCTACGAACTCTACAGAATCCATCTGATGCCGGTACCACAAGAAAGTGGAGTATCAGCCACAATAACACCGTAGGAACATTTGACTGCCAGGCGTAATGATAATAATGAACATATTTTCATCACTGATACAGAACTTAATACATGCCCCAAACAAGAACAAGAAATCTACTGCAACGTACGACCCACTACAAAAAGAACAAATCCTGTGAGCTAAATATCCTGAGTAACGTCTCAAATATGGTATGGGAGTTATGTAAAATAGAAACTCAACAAACAAACACCACTACACGGACACATCTAGACACAACCGAAGAATGGCTATTCTCTGCACCTGAAGAAGAATAGTACACAAATATAAATAATTAACCCGATAGAAATGAGAAACCCTAAACAATCATACACCCAGTAAAAATCATAAACCCCATAAAAATAATAAACCTCATAAGTACTATAATGCCATTAAAATCATAAACCTCATAAAAATAAGAAATCCCATAAAACTCATAAAAGTTGTATAAAATCATAAACCCCATAAAACCCATAAAAATTGTATAAAATCATAAACCCCATAAAACCCATAAAAATTGTATAAAATCATAAACCCCATAAAAATGATATGCTCTATAAAAATCATAAGCCACGTAAATAGAATAACGATACTAAACATTATAGCCGCCATAAAGTTAATAAACCGGATCAAAATTATAAACCCCGCGAAAATCATAAACCCCATAAAAATGATAAGCCCTATAAAGTCGTATACAGCATCAAAATAACACAGAACCACAATATGAAATCGGGGAGGAGAATTTCTGATCTCAATTGATCTTTATGTTTTTGGGGTTGCTTATCACGAAGCCGGTGTCCATATGACCCCAGAACATTTGGTTCAAGGTCAAATGAAGGTCAAACCCCTTAATTCGATCGATATGATTTATTTTTTTGACTCCGGATTCTGAAAGAACGGAAAATTTTACGTCCAGATACGCTTTCACCTTTTCGTCAAAGTGACCCTTAGAGATCATTTGAAGGGCATTTGGAAGTCAAATCCATTTCGCGAACTTTTAGACTGATATTAAGGCAAGAAATGGGTCTGTTTTAATATAGATGCTTGTGAAATGAACAATTCTTGAATCTCGAAAATATTATGCATTTTTTGCTTTTTGCGAATAACATGTAAGAAGAAGTAAACGTTTGCTTTGCCTACGATCTGGCAAGAGTCAACAGATTAAATCACGGATGGCTGTTTCTGCTTGACCAATATATTTGGGTACAATAAAAAGAATGATTCTGCAATATCCTATGCATCTGTTCAATCTGTAACTAAAATTGTTTTAGTCATTACTGAATAGGATGAAAGAAAACATCAGATGTCTATTGACGAAGTCTCTAAAATAGAAACTCATCACATAGATAAGAATGTCATTTCAAGAATTTAAAGACCAGCAATGTGTCGAATTGAATGAATCGCAAGAATTTGAAGGTGGTCAGCGTGAGAATGCCCACCGTTTTAATCAAGATGAGCCAAAAGACTTGATTCGGGACGCAGGTCTTTCGAAAGAGATTTCCGAACTCTTAGCTTCAAGATTAGAAGAAAAGAATTGTTTAGTTCCAGGTACTAAAGTCAGTTTTTATCGCGATCGAGATCGTCCATTTCGGAAATTTTTCGCAAAAGCAAAGGGTTTGGTTCCTCGTAATTCTGTTGCAGGACTCATAAATGAATATGGATGTATTGAATGAAATAGCTAGTAGCTGGCGACTATTTATCGATTCATCGGCAAGGACTTTTAAAGCTGTCTTGCTTCAAAATGGACATGTGTATCCTCTACCGGTTGCCCATTCAGTATTCTTTAAAAAGGAATAAAATAATTTCCATTTTCGGTTTGAAAAATTAAAATATGATATATATTTAAACGTGGCAATTAAATTGAGATTTGAAAATAACCAGTATTTTATTAGGTCAACAAAGTGGCACAAAGTATGTAGTTTTTTTGTAAGTGTACCAGTCATGCACGAGATCAACATTGGTTAAAAAAAGTTTAGCCATCAGTCAAGATTTAACTCTAGGATCTATGAATATTGTTAAAGAGGTTCTCAATTCTAGTCATAATGTCATCCTTTCACCTTTATATATCAAACTCGACTTATTTAAATAGCTTTTCAAACAATGAGGGTATTGGAGAATGATGTTTTTGTATATATTCGACAAATTTTGCAATATTTTTAAAGCAAAAATCAATGAAGGTGTCTTTGTTGGTTCTCAAAACAGGGAACTAATGAAGGATGCTGAATTTGAAATGAGAATGACAATAAGAGTGCAGCTTAGATTTGTTACAAAGAAATTAATTCAAAAATTTGTGAATTGACAAAGAAAGATGGGATATTTAATGAGTTTAAAGAATTATTTCCTTTATTCACACATTAATTCTCTGAAAATCTGAATTAGGAGCAGAGCGAGAGATTTCAGTAAGACTTGAAGGACTGAAAAAATACGTAAAGGTGTGTGGTATATGTATACGTCAGACTATTGAGGATCTTTGAAAATAGACACATCCAATGTACATAAAAACATGTCTTCGTAGATCTTTTGTGAATAAATGAACACGTTTTAAATGAATTTTGAATTTATGTAACTTAACCCTTACGCTGTTCTTATATGTCCAGCAGATTTTATTCATGAATAACGTGTTCTTTTGTTCGCAATAGATCTACGAAGAGATTTTCTTTTATGCACATTTAATGTATCTCTTTTTAAGGACCAGCAATAGTCTGACATCATGTGCACATCCCAAACACCTTGATATCGTTTCTCAAACTCTTTCAAATCTTGGTCAAATCTCTCACCCTGCTCCTCACTGAAGTCCCTCAGATTTTCTGGGAAGTAATCAATGTGTAAATGCAAAAAATGAATCTTTAAATTCATTAAACATCCCATTTTTCGGTAGTTTTCCATTAGATTATCAACAATATTCTTATAATCAGGATTTTTGTTATTTCCCAAAAAATTTTTTTGAATTTCTTTGAAACTATTTCAAGCTGCTCTCTCATTAGTTGTCATTCTCATTTCAAATTCGTCATCTTTCATCAGTTCCCTTATTTGAGGACCATCAAAAACACCTTCATTGATTTTCGCTTCAGAAATATTGGAAAATTTCTCGAATAGATACATAAAAGCATCACTTTCTAATACTTTCATTGCTTTGATAAGCCGTTTAACTAAGCCAAGTTTGATATGTGTTTAGGGGTTTTAAGTTTATAGGTTAATTTCAGGCTGGAGATCAAAAGAAGGATTTGACCTCCAAACGTCCTTCAAATGACCTCTAAGGGTCACTTTGACGAAAAGGTCGAAGAGTATCTGGACGTAAAATTTTCCGTTTTTTTCAGAATCCGGGGTCGAAAAAATCATATCGATCGATTTAAAGGGCTTGACCTTCATTTGACCTTGAACCAGATGTGCTGGGGTCATATGGACACCGGCATCGTGATCATCGACCCCAAAAACATAGAGATTAACTGTTCCGACACCTATTTATTGCTTTAATATCAGCCTAGAAGTTCGAAACAAGGATTTGACCTCCAAATGTCATTCAAATGACCTCTAAGGGTCACTTTGACGAAAGGGTCGAAGGGTATCTGGACGTAAAATTTCCGTTTTTTCAGAATCCGGGGTCCAAAAAATCATATCGATCGATTTGAGGGCTTTGACCTTCATTCGACCTTGAACCAGACGTGCTGGGATCATATGGACACTGGCATCGTGGTCAGCAACTCCAAAAACACATAGATCAATTCAAATCAGAAATGCTTTAGGAACGCGCGAAGCGCATGGAAGAGGAGAACGCGCAAATTCTCAAGGAAGCTAAGCGTTACCGCGACGAAATGCTCGCGACCTTCAGCGACATGCGGTTGCCGTATGAATCAGCGTCCGATTTAACAAATACGGATTCGGGCCTGCGTATGGTAGATGAGTGGGGCGAAGCCCAGGATGCGAGCGGCGACGAGTCGGGAGTAGATGATTTGTTCCGAGCGGCACATTGATTCGCTCCGCTCCGATTTCATATTGTGGTCCTGTGTAATTAAGGAGGGCAAACAACCTTCAAATTGTCAAAAAATCGTTTTTTTTATCTACCTTATTTATAGGAAATTTCTCGTAGAATAAGCTCCCGAAAACCGTTTTAAGATATCATAATTCCTTTTAAAGTTACAATATAAATACTGAGACAGCTTTTTTGCCGATTTTGCGTAAATTCGGTATTTAATCAATTATTATTTATTTTATTATTATTTATAACTAAATGTTTGATTGATTATTTTATTTAGTTATAAAGCAATATAATATAATATAATTGGACCCAATTTGAAGGCTAGAATCCTTCAGCGCCACTACAGGTGAATAGTTGAACTTACATGCGTTTGAGATAAAGGTCGATAAATCAGATCGAATTTTTGACTAACCTTACCCGTACATTTTTGTTACTTTTGACAGTTGGCTTTTATGTTTACAAACCACCTGTTAGTAAACACAGCTAATATTTTTATTATACTGAACTTATACAGTGTTTTAATTGCATTTGACAATTTGTGAATGTGTGTAAATCAGTGTAGTGAAAATGTCTTCTAAAAGAGATAAAAAAGGAAGATTTACAAAAGAAGCCAAGACTATCCACCAGCTCAGCGAGGAAATTCCAAAACACAGCTAGTGCTAGAGACACCAATGATACAACAAACAGAATCATTGACACTTCAATTTTATTTTCTAAACTTAGAAGTGTTCTGTGTTGTAATCGGTGCCATGGCAGTGTTCAATTAAGTGAATCTGGTGTGCAGGGTCTGGGTTTCAAAATAGATATTGTGTGCTCAAAGTGTGGTGAAATAGCAGCGATCAACTCCAGCAACAAAGTAGGAGCCAAAGGAAATGCATATGAAGTGAACAGAAGATCTGTGCTGTCTGCTCGTGCACTTGGACATGGACACGCTGGCCTTTCAACTTTTTGTGGGATTATGGACCTATGCAAGCCAGTTGCCCAATCGGCTTTTGATTAAATAAATAAGCAGTTGAGTGAAGTGTGTGAAAGTGTCGCTCAAGAGTTTAGTATGATAAGTACAGTTCACTCAATTTATTCATTTTTGTGTTTTTTTTTTCATTTCAGGTTATTCAAGGAGGAGGAAGACTCATGGGACTCCACGCACCAGAAAATATTGATGTACACTGCTGCAGAAGTTTGTCTGCTACGTTGAAAAGAAGAAAAAAGTAGATGCAATTGATAAGATGAGTATAAATTATATCTATTAGAACTTGTAAATTAATTGTTAAATAACTCTAAATGTTGTTTTTATCAATTTCAGCTTACTGTCCGTAAGATTCCAAGTGAACGCATGGACAGATTGGGCTCAAAATTTATGGAGATACTCATTATAGTAGTACTTTTCATACGAGCGTAGAGATTTTGATTTGAACGAGTAGAAAATTTTTCACATCTATAAAAGTGATAAAATTATTAAAAAATAAGTGTTATATTGACAATATTCATATAAAAAAATACTTCTACTCGTTCAAATCAAAATCCCTACGCTCATATGAAAAGTACTACTATAATGAGTATCTCCATAAATTTTTAGCCCAATCCATCCATGCGTAGACTTGGAATCTTACGGACAGTGCTTAAAGTCTTCGAAAACAGTCTAGTTTGCCATGGAGGCATAGAAGGTCCAACGAAGGTAAAAAATATACAAATTGGTAGGTTTATATGTATACTTTGAGGAAAAAAAACCCTTATTAAAATAAATATCAAAATAAAAATTCTTAATTAATTTTATTGTTTCAGATTTTAAAGGTGGTGTGCCCCCATAACCCCATAAAAACGATATACCCCTTAGAAATGATAAAACATAAAAAATTATAAACCCCGTAAAAATGATAAGCCCCATAAAAATAATAAACGTCATTAAAGATGATTTTTATAGGGTTTTTGATTCTTATAACATTCATGATTCTTATGAGGTTTAAGATTTTTATGAGGCTTATGATTTTTATGGGAAATACGATTATTATGAGGTTAATGAGAATAATTTGGGTTTTATGATTTCTATGAGGGTCTTTGTATGGTATAGAATTCTTTAGAGGTTTATTATTTTTATTAGTTTTATTATTTTTATGCGGGTTTACAGTTTTATTGGGATTATACTGTTTATGGGGTTTAGTATTTTTATGGGGTTTATGATTTCTATGGAGTTTATAATTTTTGTTTGGTTCATTATTTTTATAGGTATTTTACATTTTTTACGATTTTTATGAGATTTATGGAGTTTATGGTGTATTTTTATGGGGTTTTTTATGGGGTTTGTAGGACTTGTGGTATATTCGATTTTTATGAGTTTTCTGGTGTTTATGCGGTTTATGATATTTGTTGTGTTAAAAATTCTTATGAGGTTTATTATTTTTATGGGGCTTATGATTTTTATTGGGCTTATGATTTTTATGGTGTTTAATATTTCTATTGGATTAAAGATTTTTATGGGGATTATGATTTTAACGATGTTTATGATTTTTATAGGTTGTATGATTTTTATAATTTTTATGGCGTTTATTATTTTTATGGAGTTTCCGCTTTTTACGATTTTTATGGGTTTTCTGGTGTTTATGAGGCTTATGATTTTTATAGGGTTTGTTATTTTTATGTGGTTTATGATTTATATGAGGCATCTGATGTATTTAGCAATTATTATTTTTATAGAGCATATGATTTTTATAGGGTTTATGTTTTTTATCGGGCGTATACGTTTTGTGAGGTTTCTCATTTTTATGCGGGTGTTCACTTTTATGTGGTTTATATGGGTTTTATGGAGTTTATGGTGTATACGATTTTTATTGGGTTTATGGTATATACGATTTCTATGGGTTTTAATTATTCTATTTTATTTATATAAATCAGAAAGATTTACAGAATAATTGTATGCCCTGTAAAAGTCCCTTAGTGATAAACAGGATATCTGTGCACAGGCCTGGCATTGGAAAAAACAAAAAAGAAAATATAATAAGATTACATACTATAACTTAGATCTAAACTTAAAAACTACTTAAACTACGAACTACATAAAATTTTAATTTTTAACATAACGTTGTATCATAACAATGATTTCTGTTAAACTATAAGAGTAAATATAATACAAAAAAAATAGTAACATTAACAATCTAATTTAATCCAATTTTGCATGATGTTCTTATGTGACACATTAGCTATATTAACAATTTTTAATTCATTAGAATAACTGTTAAAAGTTACTATAGCTTTTTTATAACAATTTTTATCAGCAACTTTCTTCTTATAATTCGGAAAAATTATTTTTTTTTCCTTGTTACACTATTTGATTCGGTATATTGCATTTTGAGATTTGAATAATGATACTTTAGAGCTTCGAAAGTATATATTTGTGCTATGTTTAAAGGATTATCTTGTATGAGAAAATTTGGTTTATTAATGATATTTAAATTTTTTTTTGTAGATTTTTAACTAAAACTTGATTATTCTTATAAACTCCTCCCCAAGTTAAATTATCTTATTAGACTATGGACAAAAGCATAATAAATCATTCTTAATGTCTCTGTTGACAGTGTTTTTACAACTTTGTAAAATATAAAAACAAGATACTTTGTTTTATTTACAATGTACTGAATGTGTTTGTCCCATCTTAAATTAAAGTGAAAAACTATACCGAAATGTTTATAGTATTCGACTCTTGTTATATTTTTATCATTCATTTTTACTTCTAATTTATTTGGGACACTATCACTATAATTGCCAAAAGTAATAAAAACAGTTTTGTCAACATTTAATGATAATTTATTTAAAGGTAACCACTTATTGATTATGTTTAAACACATGTTCATCTTATCTTGAGCTTCTATCCAATTATCACCAGTAGCAATTATAGCAACATCATCCGCGTATGATAATATTTCTTCCAGGGGGATATCCTTCAGGATGTCATTCGTATACAAAATGAAAAGCAGAGGACCTAGGATTGTACTTTGAGGAACACCCGTATTTATTAAAAAATTACACTTTCATTCCCATCCATAACCACTGCTTGATATCTGTTATTGAGATAACTTGAAATCAAATCCAGTACCTGTCCTCTAATACCAATACAATAGAGTTTATTTAGTAGAATTTTATGATCTATGGTGTCAAACGCCTTTGCCAAATCTAAGAATGTTACAATTATTGGTTTACTTTTATCTAAATTATTGTATAAAGTATTAGTTATATAATTTAAAGCATTTCTAGTGCCCATTTTCTTCCTAAAACCAAATTGATGTTCAGATATAATATTGTGCTTTTCTACAAAATCGTAAATTCTATTGTAGTTAATTCTCTCAAAAATTTTTCGCTACATTAGAAATTAGAGAAATAGGTCTATAATTAGACATATTATGCTTTTCTCCTGATTTATGCAGTGGTACAACCTCCGCCCTTTTCAGAGCATTATGCCAAATGGCTTTCTCAATACATGCATTAAAAGTTTTCGTTAGAGGTTCAGCAATATGGTTTCAAGATTTTAGCATGAATTTTGTCAACACCACCCTTTTTCAATTTTAAATTATTGATTATACCTGTTACTTCATTTACATCTGTATGATTGAGAAAAATAGAATTAGTATTCATTTCAGGTAGTTTAATATTCTCATTTATGGGATTATCAATTTTTTCACTCAATTTTCGACCTATTTCACAGAAATATTAATTTATATTTTTAATTATTTCAATTTTGTCAGTAATCTTATTTTATCTACTTTTATATAACATATAGCCTCCTTAGATTTCGTTTTTTAACCTATTTTTGCATTTATAATTTCCCATACAATTTTTGGGTTATTAGAATTATTTTGGATTAGACTTTTATCATATTTCATTTTAGCATCTAAAATTACTTTATCCAATATTTTAGCATTATTCTTATATTGCAAACGAAGATGATCATTTTTGAGATCCAATTGCCATAGGTTATATAAAACTTTAGTTTCACATGACTGTATTATAGCATCTGTAATCCATTTTTTCCTTCCTTTCTGTTTATATTTACTGTTTTCTTGCCAATTCTATGCATTGTTTTATTTTGAATAACAAAATATCTGTAGCTAAAGTAGGTTCGTGTATAGTCAAATTTTCATTCCAATTTTTTGTTCTAGCAATTTTTATTAATTTTGTATAGTCTAATGTTTCTATTGGTTTATTTATTTCAGTTTTGATCTTATCTATAGCAATAAAAATAGGATAATTATCTGTTAAAGAATGTTTAAGTTTGTAAGTTACTGTATTTAGTCTACTAGTTTTAATGAATATATTGTCAATACAGGATCCTTTACATACAGTAGTAGGCGGCTTTGTAATGCCAATATAACCTGGAAAATATCCTTTATCATGGAAATTACATAGGAATTCTTGGCTCATGTTATCGCATTGTAATATGTCTATATTAAAATCACGTATTACTAAATGATTTTTAATATTTTTCTTTTTGATTAGGTATCTATTTAGCTCCAAAACGAATTCAGCCTTAGGTATACCATGCGATCTACACATAGCAGAAATCTCTAGTTTACTATCATTATTAAGTGTAACTCCTGTATTTATGATTTTAATCCTACCAGATTTAACAATTTCAATTTTTTGTAGCAAGTTTCTATCAATAAAAACAATAAATCCATAATTTCTATTTATCCTACTATCATTATAGTAACTCTTGTATTCATAGTTGGAACCTTTTAATTCGTGTAAATTGTAATTGACTTGTTCAAAAGCTTCTGTACATATAATAATAGAAGGCTTATTAATTAGATTCTCAAATAATATCTTAACTTTATCAAAATTAGCATTGATTCTCCTAACGTTAATATGCATTATTATTAATAACTTTGTTAAAATTCAAAATATTATCACATGTTTTTTCTTTGTGTATTAACTCTTTTTCTATCTTATCTAAAAAATCATAATTATCGATTATTAACTATTATTTTCTTGTTTTTTTACTGTTTTCACTGTCTATGATGTAGATATTTGAATTTGTCTAACTTCTGTAGATTTTTGTTTATGCTGTTCTTGCTGGAGCTGTTGCTAGTTTTTATAACTAATTGATGGATTTACATATATTGGTACTTGTGTTCTCTTCGTTAACTTCTTCGGATGGTAATCTATATTCAGCGGTGGTAAAGAAGGTCTCGTCGAGTAATCAGTCAAGTCTATATATCTTTTAATTTTTTTCTTCAGAATATTACATAGATTATAGTCATTGGCACCCGGTTGAAAGACACAGATAAAATCCAATAAAAATTTTAAACTATCTATTGGGTCTCCGATAAAAAATTTTATTGGGTTCTATCTGCCTAATTATTTTACTTGATTCTATAGAAATAAACTAATAACTAGAAAAATGTGAATAAAAATGAAGTATTCTATAAGACTTTACGTATAGAAAGTGTACTGTAAGTTATAAGATTATATTTTTATATTATTATATGCGGCTTAATCATTTTTAATTTAATAAGTTTTTATAGTTTATGGATAATACATTTTTTGTATTACCATTTATACGCTTAATCTTATAATAATTTTATAGGATTTTGTAGTACTTGAAATAATTGTTATTTATAAGGTTGTCTATGTAAACATTTTATAATTTTTTATGAGGAAAAGTACGTAAGTATATGAATGAGCAACTGTTGTAATTGACTTATACCAAATTTATCACCTTTAATAGAATATATATAATAGGAAAAATTATTTATAAATTTCTTAATAATATCTATTTTATATGCATATATAAGAATATCCGGGTGCACAAACCGTATGATAGCATATACAAATAGACATTTATAGTAATTGATAGGGGGGAACATATAAATGGATTATTTTTTTTTATAAATATAAACGTATATAAATTTATTATACTTTATAGGGAAAAATCATAGACAATATTAAAATAAATGTCGCTTATCACTCTATGTCGGTCTCTTAAAATGTTTTTGTTTTGTGCATTAAATTTTTGCACGTCGCGCTCGCATTATTGGTATTTCCAAGGTTAGTGTATAATATTTAGATTATCCACAATCTATATATTTCGTGAACGAAGTAGCATACACACTACTAATGCCTCGCCGTCTCTCTCTCCTCTCTGTTTACTGTTTGAAAACTCATGTAGTTCGAGGCCGCTCTGTTTTGGCTTTGTTTGCGAAGTGTTGTTATATAAGGATTATATATTTCTCTGTAGATGTTATCACGGTAAGTATACAATTAATTAATTATTGTTAGATTTTAAATGGTTTAGAGGACAAAAGATTGATATTTATTAAGTCAACCAAGAAAGAAAATCTATAAGATTATATGAAATTGTATATAGGATTTCTATGCCGCATGTAGTATAATATATATACTCGTCCACATCATTTTATTTGTATATATAGCAAAGATAGCTCGTGGTTAGAAATATGCCGGTCTGCGTAGTGTTAAAGGTAAAAAAATATTTACTTTTCGCTGCCGTTGGGTAAAATTTGTATTGTTGGATTTTTTTGAATACTAAATTTTATATTTCATATTTTACTACAGAACTTTTTGCTAGCAAATGCTGTTTATTATCGTTTTCATACAGTCGAGTGATTGTTGATTTGTAAATATTTAAATTACGTTGAAGTATAACATGCATATAAGAACGTATAAGTTTGTAATTTATCCTATATACTTAATGTTGTAGAATTTTTGTTTAAACTTTATTATGTATCCTGTGGTCTTTATTGCTATCTTCTACACTAAATTGTTGATTTTTAAATTTATTTTTTTACAAATGAAAAAATTGAATTTATATTATTGCGAACAAGAACTGAAAGTAAATATGTTGGAAACTACAGATAAACTCAAATAAAGTATTATTTTTTAGAAAATGGAAAAATATTTCCTAAATTTCGGAGAATTGGCCGACGCCACCGTTCGCGTCTTGTCCGCAAGGGGAGGAGTGGGAGAGTGGGGAGTGGGTATAGGTGCTATTCCTCCCTGCGATTGTATAATTCTCTCGCTTAGCGCCATCACGTGCGCTCGTTAGCCGCTTGAAGTGGTTTGCTTTTGTCTTTCTTGCTTGTGTCGCGGTCACGGTCGAGTGGGTCGAGTCGAGGCATCGCAGTTTTTCATCACCTTCCGCACGTTCCAGTCACATTTTGGCTAGAAAGCAGTCTCTCAATAGTCATCTGCACCGCAGTGTTCTGCATCACCCCGGCGTCGTGTGAAAACCAAGGTGTAAACGAGGGCTTCATAAACATAGTGAGTGTTTATTACATGTATTAATTAAGTGAGTTTATTACATTCGCCAATACAAAAACAAACGATCGCGTCGACCGATTCTCGGAAAAGTGGACTGTTTTCGTATCTTTGTAAATATTTGCTGCGCGTACTTGTTTGCGGGTTACATTATATGTCGAAACTGCTCGAAACTCAACATTGGCAAAACTTAAATGCTCAAATGCAAGAAAAAATTTTTCAGAAAATAGATGAGTTTGGTAAGTTTTTGAATTTTTTAAATTTACTTACAAAATTCAGTCGTACAAAACGAGCTCAAAATAATTTAATAATAACAAATACTTTCTATTTCATTTGCGAATTTTTCCTTAAATATCTGTTTAATTAAAAATGAAGCGCGCTACATTTTTCTTTTAAGTGGCATTTGAAACTTTTAAGTTCATCGCCTCATCTACGCAAGCCTTCCACGCAGCCCCATCTTGTGTCAACCCTACCCAAGATGCACCCCTCCGACGGACACCCACCCGTCCTATTTTTACTAGATCTGCTTTTACGTTGTCCTCCCATCTGCGTTTAGGTCTACCTAGAGGTCGCGTTACCTTCGGCCTACCCTTCATAACACGCGCTGCCGTACGGTCGTTTCCCATTCTCGCTACGTGCCCTGTCCACCCTAATCTGCGTGATTTTATTATTCTGTTAATATTTGGTGATGCGTAAAGATTGCACTCATCTTTCTCCGGCCCGTATATTTTTGCAATACCTTATTTTCAAATACCCTAAATCGGTTGTCCGCCTGCTTAGTGAGAGTCCACGTTTCGCAGCCGTACAGAACCACTGGTACTATTATAGTCCTATATATTCTTATTTTAACGTTTTTAGACAACAGCCTCAACTTAAGTAAATTACTCACGGCGTAGAAGCAAGCATTACCCGCGTGGGGTCTCTTATTTATCTCGACTTTAGTCTCGTTTCTATCATTTATGGTCGTGCCGAGATACCTGAATTCGCTAAACTTTTCAAAAGTAAAATTCCCAACTCTGAGATCCCCCTCCCCTCTGCAGATGCCTAGTTTATCCATAGTCATGTACTTTGTTTTCGATTCACTCACTTCTAACCCTGTATCCTCAGCCGCTTTTATGAGGATTTCCGCGTTTCTTGCTACCGTTTCCCAATAATCCCCCAGTATATCTAAATCACCTGCGTAGCCTAGTATCTGCGTTGTTCCGTTAAACTTTGCGCCCAGCTAATGGCTAACCTGCATTTTACTAACGACATACTGTAACGTTATAAGTTGAGCTGCACCGTAGAGAGCCCATCCCCTTGTTTCAAACCATCGCGTATCGTGAAGTCTTCTGACATATTACCGCCTACTCGGACCTTACCCTTGCTTCCGTTTAAACATATTTGAATTAATCTCACGAGTTTTTTGGTGCACCGAGAAGTACTAGAATTTGATACATTTTGCTTCGCTTAATAGAGTCGCATGCTTTTTTAAAATCTATAAATAGCTGGTGTATGGTTTCGCAAAATTCCCACTTTTTCTCTAACTGTCTTGTGGTAAACATTTGATTGGTCGTCGATCTGTTGCGCCGGAATCCACACTGATAATCTCCTATTACAAGGGGATTATAACTATCACGCCGCGTTAGTTTTCTGAGTTGCGATCAATATCTATATTGCTATGTAACAGTATTCATTAACAGTTTATTTGCACCTTAAAATTTCTTTAATTGCAGCCAGTCGCCCGGAAAATATATTGGATCAAATTAGCACAACCGAAGCAGCGCTTGGATTTGTCAGAAAAATTGATGATACGGTAAGATTTTAATAAATTACTTTAAAGCTCTTTAATATATTTGTACCACTCTAACCTCAAAATCATAACTTCAATATGATTATTCCGCTCTCGTGGTATAAAATATTGTTCGACATTGTTACGTAAGTTGATTTTGAGCGTATGGGACTTTTTTCCCTCTCTTCGCTCGGGCGAAAAACGTCCCATACGCTCAAAAGCCGACTTACCTATCAGTGTCGAAAAGTACTATCTAAATATTTTAATTGATTATGTATCATCCCTTTCAGATCCATTGCGGAAATAACGTTTACATTTCACGCAAAGCATATGACAATGCTAAAAATGATGCGCACAAGAATGCAAAGGCCGATAAGCCATTAAGCGGTTACAGCGCATTCGTTCGTAATGTGGCAATGTCCATCATCGGCGCTGAAACGTTGATGAAAAGCAGCGTTACAGGAAAAAAATGCAATCGGCTGAATACAACACCTAAGGAAAAATTGGATCCTCAGCTTGTAGGAGCTGTTTACGGTAAGTTAATATCATATTTTTCGTTTTATTGGCAGAACTTTTAGTTTTTTTATAGTAGCAAATATCAAGCGTGCTCAATTTGATAAGAGATACTTTTCATTTCATGTGCTTATTTTTCTTTAAATCATCTATTTTTACTCAAGAAATATCAGCGTTTTATGTATGTACAAAATCACAAAAAAATTAGATTCAGTCTTATTTTTAAAGTTGAAAAATAACGCCATTACCATATTTACTTATTGCAAAATTATTGTATACGGATTTCAAAATAATTAATACATAGTATTTACAGTCATTTTTATCTTCTTTGTTTACAGGGATATTTGAGTATTATTTAAAAACCGAAAAACAATTTAACGAAGTTGACATAGCATTGCATAAAAAACACGTCGGAGGTTATATTGCACAAAAATGTTGTGATCTCAATCGTAAAAAAAGCAAGAAACCCGAAGATACAGATGCAAATAACGACATCCCAATTCCCGAAATGATAGAGACTACAGAAACTCCGACTGAAAGTGGCAGCGAAAAAGGCGAAGGCGAAGATGACGATGATGATAAAGATGGTACAGATGAAAGTTCATCTGAAAGTAGTGAGGAGGATAATCAATCAAATCAAGAAAAAGATTACGCTGGTTATAGCAGTAGTGATGCATAAGGATACCTTATATTTATTTAATATTACAAGTAATGAGTATGCTATTAATATATTATGCGATATACAAGCGCGTATATAGAGAGTTCTATAATCAGCGCGCAAAAGGACTGTAAATTAGATAACTCCAAGTCTTGTCTTTCTTTGGCGCCGTTTCATTATATATTATGTATGAGGTAAGGTGATTATGGGGTCTTTTATACTATTATAGCGAACAAGGCAGGTATATTTTTACTGTTTTTGAGAACGAGGAATCCCTTAAGCATGCAAATATATTATGTGGTCGCAATCTGTGCATGCGCAGTTAGCGCCACCGTTTTTTTTTAAAGGCCAGAAACAGCAAAGGATTTATATTTACGCATTTAAATTAATTATAAAAAAGTAGCTCTTTTTTATGTATTACTTTGCATTCTACATTTTAGTAACTAACTCAGTCTCAAATCGCATTCTAAATGAGATAAAATGTTAATGTTAGCGAAGTTGTTATTTTTAGAAAGTGCCATAATCACATAGTATCTTTCACTTACTCTTATCTAACTTATGACTTTATTACTAGATGTAAAACTAAGAATTTTCATTCAAAATACATACAATGTATTTCATTATTTAAAAAATATGATTAACTTACATTATCAAAAATGTATTTTTATACTAGTTGTGTGTGAATAAATGATTAAAAAAGAGTAATAATTGTATAAAATATTTTTTAACTCATTCTTTATATTTGCCCAAATCGATAAATCGACTCCTCGCTTTCTCAGTTAAGAAAAGTCAATTGCGCATACACCGAGGCTCAGATCGAGATCAGAATAAATTCGTATGAAGAAACGTTTAAAATCAAAGAAATGGAAACGATTTAAACTAATGAAAGGGACACGAATATTCGTGTAAATTATCATTTTGTTGTATAATTTGATGCATGAAGAAGGATTGTGTAAGATATTTCTGTCTGCACAAATTAATAAAATTCATAAAACATTTTTACACTGGATATTTGCTGCCCAATGAACATCAGTTGCTCATTCTCGGTCGTTCACGATCAAAATCGCGATAAAGTCGTATAAAAAATAATATCCGATAAAAGAATGATAAATATTCATATAAGCTATTATTTTTTACTTATTTAATCTGATAAATAAGTATTGTATCATTACTCTTTGTCTGCAAAAATTTATAACATTCCAAAACATATTTTTGCGCTTGATACACGTTATCCAATAAAATTCAATTGAACTTGCTCGACGGTTCAGCTCTAAATTTCAGTAAGTTCTAATAAAGCTTAGCACAGAAAATACTGATAGAAAAATATAAAATTATTCAATAATTAAGTATTGGTTTTGTGAGCCTAATAGATTCATATAGACTTTGTACTCATTTTTATGAATTTTTAAACTTATTAGTATTTGATGATAAAATCTTATTCAATGAAAGACCATGTTAATTTTGAAAATCAGGATATTGAGGTAATTGTCATGACCTAGTAAAATCTTATAAAAAATGTGTTTGCATGTATTCGAAATGCCTAACAAATTCTTATAGATACTTACTTTTATAGTTCTTTATCTGGTATGCCTGGTGCAGAAGCCGTATGGATACATATATAGAATTTTTTTTATAGTATTTTATTTGTGTCTTTCAACCGGGCATAATGGTTAATTACATAATTTGTATTGTAATTTTCATTACTATAGTCACAATGGAAGCACTTTATGGTGTTATTTGTATACTCACTAGTCTTTACATTTCTGATCATTTAAGGCACATAGGACCATTTGTATAGTTTTTTCCACTGTGACCATTTCTGCCACAGTTATTACAAGGTCTAATGTTTATCAAATCGCAGGCTGTACTATTTTGATAACCTACAAAAACTTTGCTATTATTTTCGTTGATATATTTATACATCTGAGCAGGAACTTTCATTAGAACAGTACTCTTGTTGTTGGTATTATTTGTGTACATATGTAATACTTGACCTTTACTGGTAAAACTGCTGAAATTTATTGAATTTATATTATTTTCAATATCTTCAATATCCATGTTATCGTAGTTATCAATTTCATTGATTTTTATCTCAGGGTTATTCAGTTCCTCTTTTTTGATATTAAGTACACCTTCTAACTCACTTTTCAATACAGATTTCAATTCAATTCATCTTTTTTATTTAAATAGATGTTTTTAGTTTATACATTCTTTTTCTTTGCCAAAAATTCAGTGACACATTTCATGATATCAATATTGTTGTTACAATTTTTGTTGTTATTGGTTTTTTTACTTTTATTTTAGACATTTTTTTTAGTTGCAGTTTGGGAAAACTTATGATATCTGCATACAGATATCTATTAGTTTCACTTCCTTTTTGGTTATTATTAAGTTTTTCTTTAAGTAAATCAATTTTTCTGTTAATTCACTAACTAATTGTTTCAATAGTTAGTATTCAGATTTCAACCATTCAGTCTTACTTTCCTCTTCAAAAATTGTTGTATTATGCAATTCTTGAGTTTTATTTGAAATTTCAGTTAATAATTCATTTCCTATATCTTCTGAAGTTTTAAGCTTAATTTGAGCGATAAACAATCTCGCTGGAACACTCAGGTTTCACTCTTCAATTTTTGAGATTATGTTGAGCTGGCTATGTTCTGGGCAAATTATTAACATATCATTAATGAATTTGTAGTTGTTACATTTCTGTGTCAAACATCTGCAATGGAATACTTTCTCACAAATAACACAAGTAATTGTGGACGATTTTTTTTTACAATAAGAAAAATAAAATTCACTTTTGTCAGGACGCTTCTTACGTCCCGACACCATCTTGGCTATCTCCATCTTCATTATTTATTGGTTTGATAATTTTTATAGAGTATAGGATTTTTATGAGGGTTATTATTCTTATAGGGTTCTTGATTTCTACGGGGTTTAAAGTTTTATGGGGTTTATTATTTTTATCGGGTTTTATACGTTTTACGATTTTTATGGTATTACGAGTCTTATGAGATTTATGGTGTTCATGATATTTATGGGGTTTATGATCTTTATACGGTTTATGATTTTTATGGGGCTTATATTTTGTATGGAGCCTATTATTTTTATGTGTTTTCTGATATTTATGGGGTTTACTGTATTTGTGGGCTATATGATTTTTATGGGATTTACGATTTTTATGGGGTTATGATTTATATGGGTCGTATGATTTATATGCGGTTTTTCATTTTTATTAGATTTAAGATGATTATGGGGTTTATGATATTTATGGGGTTTATGAACTTTATGGCGTGTACTGTATTTATGGGCTATATGATTTTTATGGGGTTACGATTTATATGGGGCGTATAATTTATATGCGGTTTTTCATTTTTATTAGATTTAAGATGTTTATGGTGTTTATGATATTTATGGAGTTTATGATCTTTATGGGGTTTATGATTTTTATGAGCTTTATGATTTTTATGGGACTTATATTTTTTATGGGGCTTATTATTTTTTGTGTTTTCTGATATTTATGGAGTTTACTCTATATATGGGCTATATGATTTTTAGGCGTGTATTATTTTGATCGGGTTTTACACGTTTTACGATTTTTATAGGTTTTATGGGGTTTATGGTCTATACGATTTCTGTGGGTCTTACGGGAGTTATGAGGATTTCGATTTTTATGGGATTTATTATTTTTATTGGGCTCATTATTTTTATGGGGCTCATTATTTTTATGTGTTTTCTGATATTTATGGGGTTTACTGTATATATGGGCTATATGATTTTTAGAGCTTATTATTTTTATGTTTTTTCTGATATTTATGGGGTTTACTGTATTTGTGGGCTATATGATTTTTATGGGTTTTACGATTTTTATGGGGCTTATTATTTTTATGTGCTTTCTGATATTTATGGAGTTTACTGTGTATATAGGCTATATGATTTTTAGGGGTTTATTATTTTTATCGGATTTTACATATTTTACGATTTTTATAGTTTTATGGGATTTATGGTGTATACGATTTTTATGGGTCTTATGGGATTTATGGTGTTTATGATATTTATGGGGTTTATGATCTTTATACGGTTTATGATTTTTATGAGCTTTATGATTTTTATTGGGGCTTATATTTTTTATGGGGCTTATTATTTTTATGCGTTTTCTGATGTTTATGGGGTTTACTGTATTTGTGGGCTATATGATTTTTATGGGTTTAACAATTTTTATGGGGATAAGATTTATATGGGGCGTATGATTTATATGCGGTTTTTCATTTTTATTAGATTTAAGGAGACGTCGGATACCGACAGTAGATTCCTACTATCCTACACACGTATTTCGTTATTTATTTACAAAGTTAATTGTTTAATGACAAAATAATAGCTGTCCCCAATTTGTTTTACAGTAACCTAATTATATGTCCAAGCTGGTTTCATATGATTGTTTTGTTTTCGAGAAAACTTTGACAAACTTAGTATGTAAAGGTTAATCTCCACGTAGTTGGCCCTTTTAGTGTGTCAAAGTTTTCTCGAAAACAAAACAATCATATGAACCCAGCTTGGACATATATGTAGATTACTATAAAACGAAGCGGGGACAACTATTATTTAAAGAAAAATATGATTTCTCTTAAAATTATGAATGAAAACTCAATTAGACAAGGACAGAGATATCCGGCGTCCCCTTAAGATGTTTATGGGGTTTATGATATTTATGGGGATTATGATCTTTATGAAGTTTACTGGATTTTTAGGGGTTTATTATTTTTATCGGGTCTTACACGTTTTACGATTTTTATAGCTTTTATGGAGTTTATGGTGTATACGATTTTGTGGGTCTTATGGGATTTATGGGGATTTCGATTTTTATGGAATTTATGATTTTTATTGGGCTCATTATTTTTATGGGACTCATTATTTTTATGTGTTTTCTGATATTTATGGGGATTACTGTATTTATGGGCTATATGATTTTTAAGGGTTTTATGATTTTTATTATGGGGTTATGATTTATACGGGGCGTATGATTTTTATTGGGCCTACGATTTTTATGATGCTACATATTTTACGACTTTTATAGTTATATGGGATTTATGGGTCTTATGTGATTTATGGGGATTTTGATTTTGACGGGATTTATGATTTTTATTCGGTTTATTATTTTTATGGGGCTTATGATTTTTATTGGGCCTACAATTTTTATGGTATTACATATTTTATGATTTTTATGGGTATATGGGATTTATGGGATTTATGATTTTTATGGGGCATATGATTTTTATGGTGTTCATGATATTTATGGGGTTTATGATCTTTATGGGGTTTATGATTTATATGAGCTTTATAATTTTTATGGGACTTATATTTTTCATGGGGCTTCTTATTTTTATGTGTTTTCTGATATTTATGGAGTTTACTGTATATATGAGCTATATGATTTTTAGAGCTTATTATTTTTATGTGTTTTCTGATATTTATGGGGTTTACTGTATATATGGGCTATATGATTTTTAGGGGTTATATTGGGGACTTATATTTTTTATGATGCTTATTATTTTTATATGTTTTCTGATTTTTGTGGAGTTTACTGTATATATGGGTTATATGATTTTTAGGGGTTTATTATTTTTATCGGGTTTACACGTTTTACCATTTTTATAGGTTTTATGGGGTTTATGGTGTATACGATTTTTGTGGGTCTTATGGGATTTATGGGGATTTTGTTTTTATATGGGATTTATGATTTTTATTGGGCTTATTATTTTTATGGGGCTCATTATTTTTATGTGTTTTCTGATATTTATGGGGATTACTGTATTTGTGGGTTATATGATTTTTATGGGTTTTACGATTTTTATGGGGCTTATAATTTTTATGGTGTTTATGATATTTATGGGGTTTATGATCTTTATGGGGTTTTTGATTTTTATGAGCTTTATGATTTTTATGGGACTTATATTTTTTATGGGGCTTATTATTTTTATGTGTTTTCTGATATTTATAGAGGTTACTGTATATATGGGCTATATGATTTTTAGGGGTTTATTATTTTTATCGGATTTTATACGTTTTACGATTTTTATAGGTTTTATGGGGTTTATGGTGTATACGATTTTTGTGGGTCTTATGGGATTTATGGGGATTTTGTTTTTATATGGGATTTATGATTTTTATTGGGCTTATTATTTTTATGGGGCTCATTATTTTTATGTGTTTTCTGATATTTATGGGGATTACTGTATTTGTGGGCTATATGATTTTTATGGGTTTTACGATTTTTATGGGGCTTATTATTTTTATGTGTTTTCTGATATTTATGGGGTTTACTGTATATATGGGCTATATGATTTTTAGAGGTTTATTATTTTTATCGGGTTTTACACGTTTTACGATTTTTATACGTTTTATTGGGTTTATGGTGTATACGAATTTTGTGGGTCTTATGGGATTTATGGGGATTTCGATTTTTATGGTATTACATATTTTATGATTTTTATGGGTATATGGGATTTATGGGATTTATGATTTTTATGGGGCTTATGATTTTTATGGTGTTTATGATATTTATGGGCTTTATGATCTTTATGGGGTTTATGATTTTTATGAGCTTTATAATTTTTATGGGACTTATATTTTTTATGGGGCTTATTATTTTATGTGTTTTCTGATATTTATGGAGTTTACTGTATATATGGACTATATGATTTTTAGAGCTTATTATTTTTATGTGTTTTCTGATATTTATGGGGTTTACTGTATATATGGGCTATATGATTTTTAGGGGTTTATTATTTTTATCGGGTTTTACACGTTTTACGATTTTTATAGGTTTTATGGGGTTTATGGTGTATACGATTTTTGTGCGTCTTATCGGAATTATAGGGATTTCGATTTTTATGGGATTTATGATTTTTATTCGGCTCATTATTTTTATGGGGCTCATTATTTTTATGTGTTTTCTGATATTTATGGGGTGTACTGTATTTATGGGCTATATGACTTTTATGGGTTTTACGATTTTTATGGGGTTATAATTTATATGGGGCGTATGATTTATATGCGGTTGTTCATTTTTATTAGATTTAAGATGTTTATGAGGTTTACGATATTTATGGGGTTTATGATCTTTGTGGGGCTTATGATTTTTATGAGCTTTATAATTTTTATGTGGCTTATAGTTTTTATGGGGCTCATTTTTTTTATGTGTTTTCTGATATTTATGGGGTTTACTGTATTTATGGGCTATATGATTTTTATGGGTTTTAAGATTTTTATGGGTTTTAAGATGTTTATGGGTTTTAGGATTTTTATGGGTTTTAAGATTTTTATGGGTTTGAAGATTTTTATTATGCGGGTATGATTTATATCGGGCGTATGATTTATATGCGGTTATGATTTATATCGGGCGTATGATTTATATGCGGTTCTCCATTTTTATTGGATTTACGATGTTTATGGGGTTTATTATTTTGATCGGGTTTTGCACGTTTTACGATTTTTATAGGATTTCTGGGTTTTATGGTGTATACGATTTTTTTGGGTCTTATGATCTTTATGGGGTTTATGATTTTTATGGGGCTTAAGATTTTTATGGGGCTTATATGTTTTGTGGGGCTTATTATTTTTATGTGCTTTCTGATATTTATGGGGTTTACTGTATTTATGGGCTAAATGGTTTTTATGGGTTTTACGATTTTTATGGGGTTATGATTTATATGGGGCGTATGATTTATATGCGGTTTTTCATTTTTATTAGATTTACGATGTTTATGGGGTTTATAATATTTATGGGGTTTATAATTTTTATGGTGTTTAAGAATTTAATGGAGCATATGATTTTTATGAGCTTTATGATTTTTATGGGACTTATTATTTTTATGTGTTTTCTGATATTTATGGGGTTTACTGTATATATGGGCTCTATGATTTTTAGGGGTTTATTATTTTTATCGGGTTTTACACGTTTTACGATTTTTATAGGTTTTATGGGGTTTATGGTGTATACGATTTTTGTGGGTCTTATGGGATTTATGGGGATTTCGATTTTTATGGGATTTATGAATTTTTTTGGGCTCATTATTTTTATGTGTTTTCTGATATTTATGGGGTTTACTGTATTTATGGACTATATGATTTTTATGGGTTTTATGATTTTTATTAAGGGGTTATGATTTATATGGGGCGTATGATTTATATGCGATTCTCCATTTTTATTGGATCTACGATGTTTATGGGGTTTATTATTTTGATCGGGTTTTGCACGTTTTACGATTTTTATAGGATTTCTGGGGTTTATGGTGTATACGATTTTTATAAGTTTTATGGGATTTATGGGGATTTAGATTTTTATGGCATTTATGATTTTTATTGGGCTTATTATTTGAATGGAGCATACGATTTTTATTGGGCCTACGATTTTTATGGTGTTACATATTTTACAATTTTTATGGGTTTACTGTATTTTTGGGCTATATGATTTTTATGGGTTTTACGATATTTATGGTGTTTATGATATTTATGGGGTTTATGATCTTTATGGGGTTTATGATTTTTATGAGCTTTATGATTTTTATGGGACTTATATTTTTTATGGGGCTTATTATTTTTATGTGTTTTCTGATATTTATGGAGTTTACTGTATATATGGGCTATATGATTTATAGAGCTTATTATTTTTATGTGTTTTCTGATATTTATGGGGTTTACTGTATTTGTGGGCTATATGATTTTTATGGGTTTTACGATTTTTATGGGGCTTATAATTTTTATGGTATTTATGATATTTATGGGGTTTATGATCTTCATGGGGTTTTTGATTTTTATGAGCTTTATGATTTTTATGAGACTTATATTTTTTATGGGGCTTATTATTTTTATGTGTTTTCTGATATTTATGGGGTTTACTGTATATATGGGCTATATGATTTTTAGAGGTTTATTATTTTTATCGGGTTTTACACGTTTTACGATTTTTATACGTTTTATTGGGTTTATGGTGTATACGAATTTTGTGGGTCTTATGGGATTTATGGGGATTTCGATTTTTATGGTATTACATATTTTATGATTTTTATGGGTATATGGGATTTATGGGATTTATGATTTTTATGGGGCTTATGATTTTTATGGTGTTTATGATATTTATGGGGTTTATGATCTTTATGGGGTTTATGATTTTTATGAGCTTTATAATTTTTATGGGACTTATATTTTTTATGGGGCTTATTATTTTATGTGTTTTCTGATATTTATGGAGTTTACTGTATATATGGACTATATGATTTTTAGAGCTTATTATTTTTATGTGTTTTCTGATATTTATGGGGTTTACTGTATATATGGGCTATATGATTTTTAGGGGTTTATTATTTTTATCGGGTTTTACACGTTTTACGATTTTTATAGGTTTTATGGGGTTTATGGTGTATACGATTTTTGTGCGTCTTATCGGAATTATAGGGATTTCGATTTTTATGGGATTTATGATTTTTATTCGGCTCATTATTTTTATGGGGCTCATTATTTTTATGTGTTTTCTGATATTTATGGGGTGTACTGTATTTATGGGCTATATGACTTTTATGGGTTTTACGATTTTTATGGGGTTATAATTTATATGGGGCGTATGATTTATATGCGGTTTTTCATTTTTATTAGATTTAAGATGTTTATGAGGTTTACGATATTTATGGGGTTTATGATCTTTATGGGGTTTATGATTTTTATGAGCTTTATAATTTTTATGTGGCTTATATTTTTTGTGGGGCTCATTATTTTTATGTGTTTTCTGATATTTTTGGGGTTTACTGTATTTGTGGGCTATATGATTTTTAAGGGTTTTATGATTTTTATTATGGGGTTATGATTTATACGGGGCGTATGATTTTTATTGGGCCTACGATTTTTATGATGCTACATATTTTACGACTCTTATAGTTTTATGTGATTTATGGTGTATACGAATTTTATGGGTCTTATGGGATTTATGGGATTTATGATTTTTATGGGGCTTATGATTTTTATGGTGTTTATGATATTTATGGGGTTTATGATCTTTATGGGGTTTATGATTTTTATGAGCTTTATAATTTTTATGGGACTTATATTTTTTATGGGGCTTATTATTTTATGTGTTTTCTGATATTTATGGAGTTTACTGTATATATGGACTATATGCTTTTTAGAGCTTATTATTTTTATGTGTTTTCTGATATTTATGGGGTTTACTGTATATATGGGCTATATGATTTTTAGGGGTTTATTATTTTTATCGGGTTTTACACGTTTTACGATTTTTATAGGTTTTATGGGGTTTATGGTGTATACGATTTTTGTGCGTCTTATCGGAATTATAGGGATTTCGATTTTTATGGGATTTATGATTTTTATTCGGCTCATTATTTTTATGGGGCTCATTATTTTTATGTGTTTTCTGATATTTATGGGGTGTACTGTATTTATGGGCTATATGACTTTTATGGGTTTTACGATTTTTATGGGGTTATAATTTATATGGGGCGTATGATTTATATGCGGTTTTTCATTTTTATTAGATTTAAGATGTTTATGAGGTTTACGATATTTATGGGGTTTATGATCTTTATGGGGTTTATGATTTTTATGAGCTTTATAATTTTTATGTGGCTTATATTTTTTGTGGGGCTCATTATTTTTATGTGTTTTCTGATATTTTTGGGGTTTACTGTATTTGTGGGCTATATGATTTTTAAGGGTTTTATGATTTTTATTATGGGGTTATGATTTATACGGGGCGTATGATTTTTATTGGGCCTACGATTTTTATGATGCTACATATTTTACGACTCTTATAGTTTTATGTGATTTATGGTGTATACGAATTTTATGGGTCTTATGGGATTTATGGTGTTTATGATATTTATGGGGTTTATGATATTTATGGGCTATATGATTTTTATGGGTTTTAAGATTTTTATGGGTTTTAAGATGTTTATGGGTTTTAAGATTTTTATGGGTTTTAAGATTTTTATGGTTTTTAAGATTTTTATGGGTTTTAAGATTTTTATTATGGGGTTATGATTTATATCAGGCGTATGATTTATATGCGGTTCTCCATTTTTATTGGATTTACGATGTTTATGGGGTTTATTATTTTTATCGGATTTTGCACGTTTTACGATTTTTATAGGATTTCTGGGGTTTATGGTGTATACGATTTTTATAAGTTTTATGGAATTTATGGGGATTTAGATTTTTATGGCATTTATGATTTTTATTGGGCTTATTATTTGAATGGAGCATACGATTTTTATTGGGCCTACGATTTTTATGGTGTTACATATTTTACAATTTTTATGGGTTTACTGTATTTTTGGGCTATATGATTTTTATGGGTTTTACGATATTTATGGTGTTTATGATATTTATGGGGTTTATGATCTTTATGGGGTTTATGATTTTTATGAGCTTTATGATTTTTATGGGACTTATATTTTTTATGGGGCTTATTATTTTTATGTGTTTTCTGATATTTATGGAGTTTACTGTATATATGGGCTATATGATTTATAGAGCTTATTATTTTTATGTGTTTTCTGATATTTATGGGGTTCACTGTATTTGTGGGCTATATGATTTTTATGGGTTTTACGATTTTGATGGGGCTTATAATTTTTATGGTGTTTATGATATTTATGGGGTTTATGATCTTTATGGGGTTTTTGATTTTTATGAGCTTTATGATTTTTATGGGACTTATATTTTTTACGGGGCTTATTATTTTTATGTGTTTTCTGATATTTATGGGGTTTACTGTATATATGGGCTATATGATTTTTAGAGGTTTATTATTTTTATCGGGTTTTACACGTTTTACAATTTTTATACGTTTTATGGGGTTTATGGTGTATACGAATCTTGTGGGTCTTATGGGATTTATGGGGATTTCGATTTTTATGGTATTACATATTTTATGATTTTTATAGGTATATGGGATTTATGGGATTTATGATTTTTATGGGGCTTATGATTTTTATGGTGTTTATGATATTTATGGGGTTTATGATCTTTATGGGGTTTATGATTTTTATGAGCTTTATAATTTTTATGGGACTTATATTTTATACGGGGCTTATTATTTTTATATGTTCTCTGATATTTATGGAGTTTACTGTATTTGTGGGCTATATGATTTTTATGGGTTTTACGATTTTTATGGGGCTTATTATTTTTATGTGTTTTCTGATATTTATGGAGTTTACTGTATATATGGGCTATATGATTTTTAGAACTTATTATTTTTATGTGTTTTCTGATATTTATGGGGTTTACTGTATATATGGGCTATATGATTTTTAGGGGTTTATTATATTTATCGGGTTTTACACGTTTTACGATTTTTATAGGTTTTATGGGGTTTATGGTGTATACGATTTTTGTGGGTCGTATGGGATTTATGGGGATTTTGATTTTTACGGGATTTATGATTTTTATTGGGTTTATTATTTTTATGGGGCTTATGATTTTTATTGGGCCTACAATTTTTATGGTATTACATATTTTATGATTTTTATGGGTATATGGGATTTATGGGATTTATGATTTTTATGGGGCTTATGATTTTTATGGTGTTTATGATATTTATGGGGTTTATTATCTTTATGGGGTTTATGATTTTTATGAGCTTTATAATTTTTATGGGACTTATATTTTTTACGGGGCTTATTATTTTTATGTGTTTTCTGATATTTATGGAGTTTACTGTAGATATGGGCTATATGATTTATAGAGATTATTATTTTTATGTGTTTCCTGATATTTATGGGGTTTACTGTATTTGTGGGCTATATGATTTTTATGGGTTTTACGATTTTTATGGGGCTTATAATTTTTATGGTGTTTATGATATTTATGGGGTTTATGATCTTTATGGGGTTTTTGATTTTTATGAGCTTTATGATTTTTATGGGACTTATATTTTTTATGGGGCTTATTATTTTTATGTGTTTTCTGATATTTATGGGGTTTACTGTATATATGGGCTATATGATTTTTAGAGGTTTATTATTTTTATCGGGTTTTACACGTTTTACGATTTTTATACGTTTTATGGGGTTTATGGTGTATACGAATCTTGTGGGTCTTATGGGATTTATGGAGATTTCGATTTTTATGGTATTACATATTTTATGATTTTTATAGGTATATGGGATTTATGGGATTTATGATTTTTATGGGGCTTATGATTTTTATGGTGTTTATGATATTTATGGGGTTTATGATCTTTATGGGGTTTATGATTTTTATGAGCTTTATAATTTTTATGGGACTTATATTTTATACGGGGCTTATTATTTTTATGTGTTCTCTGATATTTATGGAGTTTACTGTATTTGTGGGCTATATGATTTTTATGGGTTTTACGATTTTTATGGGGCTTATTATTTTTATGTGTTTTCTGATATTTATGGGGTTTACTGTATATATGGGCTATATGATTTTTAGAGGTTTATTATTTTTATCGGGTTTTACACGTTTTACGATTTTTATACGTTTTATGGGGTTTATGGCGTATACGAATTTTGTGGGTCTTATGGGATTTATGGGGATTTCGATTTTTATGGTATTACATATTTTATGATTTTTATGGGTATATGGGATTTATGGGATTTATGATTTTTATGGGGCTTATGATTTTTATGGTGTTTATGATATTTATGGGGTTTATGATCTTTATGGGGTTTATGATTTTTATGAGCTTTATAATTTTTATGGGACTTATATTTTTTACTGGGCTTATTATTTTTATGTGTTTTCTGATATTTATGGAGTTTACTGTATATATGGGCTATATGATTTTTAGAACTTATTATTTTTATGTGTTTTCTGATATTTATGGGGTTTACTGTATATATGGGCTATATGATTTTTAGGGGTTTATTATATTTATCGGGTTTTACACGTTTTACGATTTTTATAGGTTTTATGGGGTTTATGGTGTATACAATTTTTGTGGGTCGTATGGGATTTATGGGGATTTTGATTTTTACGGGATTTATGATTTTTATTGGGTTTATTATTTTTATGGGGCTTATGATTTTTATTGGGCCTACAATTTTTATGGTATTACATATTTTATGATTTTTATGGGTATATGGGATTTATGGGATTTATGATTTTTATGGGGCTTATGATTTTTATGGTGTTTATGATATTTATGGGGTTTATTATCTTTATGGGGTTTATGGTTTATATGAGCTTTATAATTTTTATGGGACTTATATTTTTTATGGGGCTTATTATTTTTATGTGTTTTCTGATATTTATGGAGTTTACTGTATATATGAGCTATATGATTTTTAGAGCTTATTATTTTTATGTGTTTTCTGATATTTATGGGGTTTACTGTATATATGGGCTATATGATTTTTAGGGGTTATATTGGGGACTTATATTTTTTATGATGCTTATTATTTTTATATGTTTTCTGATTTTTGTGGAGTTTACTGTATATATGGGTTATATGATTTTTAGGGGTTTATTATTTTTATCGGGTTTACACGTTTTACCATTTTTATAGGTTTTATGGGGTTTATGGTGTATACGATTTTTGTGGGTCTTATGGGATTTATGGGGATTTTGTTTTTATATGGGATTTATGATTTTTATTGGGCTTATTATTTTTATGGGGCTCATTATTTTTATGTGTTTTCTGATATTTATGGGGATTACTGTATTTGTGGGTTATATGATTTTTATGGGTTTTACGATTTTTATGGGGCTTATAATTTTTATGGTGTTTATGATATTTATGGGGTTTATGATCTTTATGGGGTTTTTGATTTTTATGAGCTTTATGATTTTTATGGGACTTATATTTTTTATGGGGCTTATTATTTTTATGTGTTTTCTGATATTTATAGAGTTTACTGTATATATGGGCTATATGATTTTTAGGGGTTTATTATTTTTATCGGATTTTACACGTTTTACGATTTTTATAGGTTTTATGGGGTTTATGGTGTATACGATTTTTGTGGGTCTTATGGGATTTATGGGGATTTTGTTTTTATATGGGATTTATGATTTTTATTGGGCTTATTATTTTTATGGGGCTCATTATTTTTATGTGTTTTCTGATATTTATGGGGATTACTGTATTTGTGGGCTATATGATTTTTAAGGGTTTTATGCTTTTTATTATGGGGTTATGATTTATACGGGGCGTATGATTTTTATTGGGCCTACGATTTTTATGATGCTACATATTTTACGACTCTTATAGTTTTATTGGATTTATGGTGTATACGAATTTTATGGGTCTTATGGGATTTATGGTGTTTATGATATTTATGGGGTTTATGATATTTATGGGCTATATGATTTTTATGGGTTTTAAGATTTTTATGGGTTTTAAGATGTTTATGGGTTTTAAGATTTTTATGGGTTTTAAGATTTTTATGGTTTTTAAGATTTTTATGGGTTTTAAGATTTTTATTATGGGGTTATGATTTATATCAGGCGTATGATACATATGCGGTTCTCCATTTTTATTGGATTTACGATGTTTATGGGGTTTATTATTTTTATCGGATTTTGCACGTTTTACGATTTTTATAGGATTTCTGGGGTTTATGGTGTATACGATTTTTATAAGTTTTATGGAATTTATGGGGATTTAGATTTTTATGGCATTTATGATTTTTATTGGGCTTATTATTTGAATGGAGCATACGATTTTTATTGGGCCTACGATTTTTATGGTGTTACATATTTTACAATTTTTATGGGTTTACTGTATTTTTGGGCTATATGATTTTTATGGGTTTTACGATATTTATGGTGTTTATGATATTTATGGGGTTTATGATCTTTATGGGGTTTATGATTTTTATGAGCTTTATGATTTTTATGGGACTTATATTTTTTATGGGGCTTATTATTTTTATGTGTTTTCTGATATTTATGGAGTTTACTGTATATATGGGCTATATGATTTATAGAGCTTATTATTTTTATGTGTTTTCTGATATTTATGGGGTTCACTGTATTTGTGGGCTATATGATTTTTATGGGTTTTACGATTTTTATGGGGCTTATAATTTTTATGGTGTTTATGATATTTATGGGGTTTATGATCTTTATGGGGTTTTTGATTTTTATGAGCTTTATGATTTTTATGGGACTTATATTTTTTACGGGGCTTATTATTTTTATGTGTTTTCTGATATTTATGGGGTTTACTGTATATATGGGCTATATGATTTTTAGAGGTTTATTATTTTTATCGGGTTTTACACGTTTTACGATTTTTATACGTTTTATGGGGTTTATGGTGTATACGAATCTTGTGGGTTTTATGGGATTTATGGGGATTTCGATTTTTATGGTATTACATATTTTATGATTTTTATAGGTATATGGGATTTATGGGATTTATGATTTTTATGGGGCTTATGATTTTTATGGTGTTTATGATATTTATGGGGTTTATGATCTTTATGGGGTTTATGATTTTTATGAGCTTTATAATTTTTATGGGACTTATATTTTATACGGGGCTTATTATTTTTATGTGTTCTCTGATATTTATGGAGTTTACTGTATTTGTGGGCTATATGATTTTTATGGGTTTTACGATTTTTATGGGGCTTATTATTTTTATGTGTTTTCTGATATTTATGGAGTTTACTGTATATATGGGCTATATGATTTTTAGAACTTATTATTTTTATGTGTTTTCTGATATTTATGGGGTTTACTGTATATATGGGCTATATGATTTTTAGGGGTTTATTATATTTATCGGGTTTTACACGTTTTACGATTTTTATAGGTTTTATGGGGTTTATGGTGTATACGATTTTTGTGGGTCGTATGGGATTTATGGGGATTTTGATTTTTACGGGATTTATAATTTTTATTGGGTTTATTATTTTTATGGGGCTTATGATTTTTATTGGGCCTACAATTTTTATGGTATTACATATTTTATGATTTTTATGGGTATATGGGATTTATGGGATTTATGATTTTTATGGGGCTTATATTTTTTACGGGGCTTATTATTTTTATGTGTTTTCTGATATTTATGGAGTTTACTGTATATATGGGCTATATGATTTATAGAGATTATTATTTTTATGTGTTTCCTGATATTTATGGGGTTTACTGTATTTGTGGGCTATATGATTTTTATGGGTTTTACGATTTTTATGGGGCTTATAATTTTTATGGTGTTTATGATATTTATGGGGTTTATGATCTTTATGGGGTTTTTGATTTTTATGAGCTTTATGATTTTTATGGGACTTATATTTTTTATGGGGCTTATTATTTTTATGTGTTTTCTGATATTTATGGGGTTTACTGTATATATGGGCTATATGATTTTTAGAGGTTTATGATTTTTATCGGGTTTTACACGTTTTACGATTTTTATACGTTTTATGGGGTTTATGGTGTATACGAATCTTGTGGGTCTTATGGGATTTATGGGGATTTCGATTTTTATGGTATTACATATTTTATGATTTTTATAGGTATATGGGATTTATGGGATTTATGATTTTTATGGGGCTTATGATTTTTATGGTGTTTATGATATTTATGGGGTTTATGATCTTTATGGGGTTTATGATTTTTATGAGCTTTATAATTTTTATGGGACTTATATTTTATACGGGGCTTATTATTTTTATGTGTTCTCTGATATTTATGGAGTTTACTGTATTTGTGGGCTATATGATTTTTATGGGTTTTACGATTTTTATGGGGCTTATTATTTTTATGTGTTTTCTGATATTTATGGGGTTTACTGTATATATGGGCTATATGATTTTTAGAGGTTTATTATTTTTATCGGGTTTTACACGTTTTACGATTTTTATACGTTTTATGGGGTTTATGGCGTATACGAATTTTGTGGGTCTTATGGGATTTATGGGGATTTCGATTTTTATGGTATTACATATTTTATGATTTTTATGGGTATATGGGATTTATGGGATTTATGATTTTTATGGGGCTTATGATTTTTATGGTGTTTATGATATTTATGGGGTTTATGATCTTTATGGGGTTTATGATTTTTATGAGCTTTATGATTTTTATGGGACTTATATTTTTTATGGGGCTTATTATTTTTATGTGTTTTCTGATATTTATGGAGTTTACTGTATATATGGGCTATATGATTTATAGAGCTTATTATTTTTATGTGTTTTCTGATATTTATGGGGTTCACTGTATTTGTGGGCTATATGATTTTTATGGGTTTTACGATTTTTATGGGGCTTATAATTTTTATGGTGTTTATGATATTTATGGGGTTTATGATCTTTATGGGGTTTTTGATTTTTATGAGCTTTATGATTTTTATGGGACTTATATTTTTTACGGGGCTTATTATTTTTATGTGTTTTCTGATATTTATGGGGTTTACTGTATATATGGGCTATATGATTTTTAGAGGTTTATTATTTTTATCGGGTTTTACACGTTTTACGATTTTTATACGTTTTATGGGGTTTATGGTGTATACGAATCTTGTGGGTCTTATGGGATTTATGGGGATTTCGATTTTTATGGTATTACATATTTTATGATTTTTATAGGTATATGGGATTTATGGGATTTATGATTTTTATGGGGCTTATGATTTTTATGGTGTTTATGATATTTATGGGGTTTATGATCTTTATGGGGTTTATGATTTTTATGAGCTTTATAATTTTTATGGGACTTATATTTTATACGGGGCTTATTATTTTTATATGTTCTCTGATATTTATGGAGTTTACTGTATTTGTGGGCTATATGATTTTTATGGGTTTTACGATTTTTATGGGGCTTATTATTTTTATGTGTTTTCTGATATTTATGGAGTTTATTGTATATATGGGCTATATGATTTTTAGAACTTATTATTTTTATGTGTTTTCTGATATTTATGGGGTTTACTGTATATATGGGCTATATGATTTTTAGGGGTTTATTATATTTATCGGGTTTTACACGTTTTACGATTTTTATAGGTTTTATGGGGTTTATGGTGTATACGATTTTTGTGGGTCGTATGGGATTTATGGGGATTTTGATTTTTACGGGATTTATGATTTTTATTGGGTTTATTATTTTTATGGGGCTTATGATTTTTATTGGGCCTACAATTTTTATGGTATTACATATTTTATGATTTTTATGGGTATATGGGATTTATGGGATTTATGATTTTTATGGGGCTTATGATTTTTATGGTGTTTATGATATTTATGGGGTTTATTATCTTTATGGGGTTTATGATTTTTATGAGCTTTATAATTTTTATGGGACTTATATTTTTTACGGGGCTTATTATTTTTATGTGTTTTCTGATATTTATGGAGTTTACTGTATATATGGGCTATATGATTTATAGAGATTATTATTTTTATGTGTTTCCTGATATTTATGGGGTTTACTGTATTTGTGGGCTATATGATTTTTATGGGTTTTACGATTTTTATGGGGCTTATAATTTTTATGGTGTTTATGATATTTATGGGGTTTATGATCTTTATGGGGTTTTTGATTTTTATGAGCTTTATGATTTTTACGGGACTTATATTTTTTATGGGGCTTATTATTTTTATGTGTTTTCTGATATTTATGGGGTTTACTGTATATATGGGCTATATGATTTTTAGAGGTTTATTATTTTTATCGGGTTTTACACGTTTTACGATTTTTATACGTTTTATGGGGTTTATGGTGTATACGAATCTTGTGGGTCTTATGGGATTTATGGGGATTTCGATTTTTATGGTATTACATATTTTATGATTTTTATAGGTATATGGGATTTATGGGATTTATGATTTTTATGGGGCTTATGATTTTTATGGTGTTTATGATATTTATGGGGTTTATGATCTTTATGGGGTTTATGATTTTTATGAGCTTTATAATTTTTATGGGACTTATATTTTATACGGGGCTTATTATTTTTATGTGTTCTCTGATATTTATGGAGTTTACTGTATTTGTGGGCTATATGATTTTTATGGGTTTTACGATTTTTATGGGGCTTATTATTTTTATGTGTTTTCTGATATTTATGGGGTTTACTGTATATATGGGCTATATGATTTTTAGAGGTTTATTATTTTTATCGGGTTTTACACGTTTTACGATTTTTATACGTTTTATGGGGTTTATGGCGTATACGAATTTTGTGGGTCTTATGGGATTTATGGGGATTTCGATTTTTATGGTATTACATATTTTATGATTTTTATGGGTATATGGGATTTATGGGATTTATGATTTTTATGGGGCTTATGATTTTTATGGTGTTTATGATATTTATGGGGTTTATGATCTTTATGGGGTTTATGATTTTTATGAGCTTTATAATTTTTATGGGACTTATATTTTTTACTGGGCTTATTATTTTTATGTGTTTTCTGATATTTATGGAGTTTACTGTATATATGGGCTATATGATTTTTAGAACTTATTATTTTTATGTGTTTTCTGATATTTATGGGGTTTACTGTATATATGGGCTATATGATTTTTAGGGGTTTATTATATTTATCGGGTTTTACACGTTTTACGATTTTTATAGGTTTTATGGGGTTTATGGTGTATACAATTTTTGTGGGTCGTATGGGATTTATGGGGATTTTGATTTTTACGGGATTTATGATTTTTATTGGGTTTATTATTTTTATGGGGCTTATGATTTTTATTGGGCCTACAATTTTTATGGTATTACATATTTTATGATTTTTATGGGTATATGGGATTTATGGGATTTATGATTTTTATGGGGCTTATGATTTTTATGGTGTTTATGATATTTATGGGGTTTATTATCTTTATGGGGTTTATGGTTTATATGAGCTTTATAATTTTTATGGGACTTATATTTTTTATGGGGCTTATTATTTTTATGTGTTTTCTGATATTTATGGAGTTTACTGTATATATGAGCTATATGATTTTTAGAGCTTATTATTTTTATGTGTTTTCTGATATTTATGGGGTTTACTGTATATATGGGCTATATGATTTTTAGGGGTTATATTGGGGACTTATATTTTTTATGATGCTTATTATTTTTATATGTTTTCTGATTTTTGTGGAGTTTACTGTATATATGGGTTATAAGATTTTTAGGGGTTTATTATTTTTATCGGGTTTACACGTTTTACCATTTTTATAGGTTTTATGGGGTTTATGGTGTATACGATTTTTGTGGGTCTTATGGGATTTATGGGGATTTTGTTTTTATATGGGATTTATGATTTTTATTGGGCTTATTATTTTTATGGGGCTCATTATTTTTATGTGTTTTCTGATATTTATGGGGATTACTGTATTTGTGGGTTATATGATTTTTATGGGTTTTACGATTTTTATGGGGCTTATAATTTTTATGGTGTTTATGATATTTATCGGGTTTATGATCTTTATGGGGTTTTTGATTTTTATGAGCTTTATGATTTTTATGGGACTTATATTTTTTATGGGGCTTATTATTTTTATGTGTTTTCTGATATTTATAGAGTTTACTGTATATATGGGCTATATGATTTTTAGGGGTTTATTATTTTTATCGGATTTTACACGTTTTACGATTTTTATAGGTTTTATGGGGTTTATGGTGTATACGATTTTTGTGGGTCTTATGGGATTTATGGGGATTTTGTTTTTATATGGGATTTATGATTTTTATTGGGCTTATTATTTTTATGGGGCTCATTATTTTTATGTGTTTTCTGATATTTATGGGGATTACTGTATTTGTGGGCTATATGATTTTTAAGGGTTTTATGCTTTTTATTATGGGGTTATGATTTATACGGGGCGTATGATTTTTATTGGGCCTACGATTTTTATGATGCTACATATTTTACGACTCTTATAGTTTTATTGGATTTATGGTGTATACGAATTTTATGGGTCTTATGGGATTTATGGTGTTTATGATATTTATGGGGTTTATGATATTTATGGGCTATATGATTTTTATGGGTTTTAAGATTTTTATGGGTTTTAAGATGTTTATGGGTTTTAAGATTTTTATGGGTTTTAAGATTTTTATGGTTTTTAAGATTTTTATGGGTTTTAAGATTTTTATTATGGGGTTATGATTTATATCAGGCGTATGATTTATATGCGGTTCTCCATTTTTATTGGATTTACGATGTTTATGGGGTTTATTATTTTTATCGGATTTTGCACGTTTTACGATTTTTATAGGATTTCTGGGGTTTATGGTGTATACGATTTTTATAAGTTTTATGGAATTTATGGGGATTTAGATTTTTATGGCATTTATGATTTTTATTGGGCTTATTATTTGAATGGAGCATACGATTTTTATTGGGCCTACGATTTTTATGGTGTTACATATTTTACAATTTTTATGGGTTTACTGTATTTTTGGGCTATATGATTTTTATGGGTTTTACGATATTTATGGTGTTTATGATATTTATGGGGTTTATGATCTTTATGGGGTTTATGATTTTTATGAGCTTTATGATTTTTATGGGACTTATATTTTTTATGGGGCTTATTATTTTTATGTGTTTTCTGATATTTATGGAGTTTACTGTATATATGGGCTATATGATTTATAGAGCTTATTATTTTTATGTGTTTTCTGATATTTATGGGGTTCACTGTATTTGTGGGCTATATGATTTTTATGGGTTTTACGATTTTTATGGGGCTTATAATTTTTATGGTGTTTATGATATTTATGGGGTTTATGATCTTTATGGGGTTTTTGATTTTTATGAGCTTTATGATTTTTATGGGACTTATATTTTTTACGGGGCTTATTATTTTTATGTGTTTTCTGATATTTATGGGGTTTACTGTATATATGGGCTATATGATTTTTAGAGGTTTATTATTTTTATCGGGTTTTACACGTTTTACGATTTTTATACGTTTTATGGGGTTTATGGTGTATACGAATCTTGTGGGTCTTATGGGATTTATGGGGATTTCGATTTTTATGGTATTACATATTTTATGATTTTTATAGGTATATGGGATTTATGGGATTTATGATTTTTATGGGGCTTATGATTTTTATGGTGTTTATGATATTTATGGGGTTTATGATCTTTATGGGGTTTATGATTTTTATGAGCTTTATAATTTTTATGGGACTTATATTTTATACGGGGCTTATTATTTTTATGTGTTCTCTGATATTTATGGAGTTTATTTTTATGGGGCTTATGATTTTTATGGTGTTTATGATATTTATGGGGTTTATGATCTTTATGGGGTTTATGATTTTTATGAGCTTTATAATTTTTATGGGACTTATATTTTTTACGGGGCTTATTATTTTTATTTTGTATTTGTGGGCTATATGATTTTTATGGGTTTTACGATTTTTATGGGGCTTATTATTTTTATGTGTTTTCTGATATTTATGGAGTTTACTGTATATATGGGCTATATGATTTTTAGAACTTATTATTTTTATGTGTTTTCTGATATTTATGGGGTTTACTGTATATATGGGCTATATGATTTTTAGGGGTTTATTATATTTATCGGGTTTTACACGTTTTACGATTTTTATAGGTTTTATGGGGTTTATGGTGTATACGATTTTTGTGGGTCGTATGGGATTTATGGGGATATTGATTTTTACGGGATTTATGATTTTTATTGGGTTTATTATTTTTATGGGGCTTATGATTTTTATTGGGCCTACAATTTTTATGGTATTACATATTTTATGATTTTTATGGGTATATGGGATTTATGGGATTTATGATTTTTATGGGGCTTATGATTTTTATGGTGTTTATGATATTTATGGGGTTTATTATCTTTATGGGGTTTATGATTTTTATGAGCTTTATAATTTTTATGGGACTTATATTTTTTACGGGGCTTATTATTTTTATGTGTTTTCTGATATTTATGGAGTTTACTGTATATATGGGCTATATGATTTATAGAGATTATTATTTTTATGTGTTTCCTGATATTTATGGGGTTTACTGTATTTGTGGGCTATATGATTTTTATGGGTTTTACGATTTTTATGGGGCTTATAATTTTTATGGTGTTTATGATATTTATGGGGTTTATGATCTTTATGGGGTTTTTGATTTTTATGAGCTTTATGATTTTTATGGGACTTATATTTTTTATGGGGCTTATTATTTTTATGTGTTTTCTGATATTTATGGGGTTTACTGTATATATGGGCTATATGATTTTTAGAGGTTTATTATTTTTATCGGGTTTTACACGTTTTACGATTTTTATACGTTTTATGGGGTTTATGGTGTATACGAATCTTGTGGGTCTTATGGGATTTATGGGGATTTCGATTTTTATGGTATTACATATTTTATGATTTTTATAGGTATATGGGATTTATGGGATTTATGATTTTTATGGGGCTTATGATTTTTATGGTGTTTATGATATTTATGGGGTTTATGATCTTTATGGGGTTTATGATTTTTATGAGCTTTATAATTTTTATGGGACTTATATTTTATACGGGGCTTATTATTTTTATGTGTTCTCTGATATTTATGGAGTTTACTGTATTTGTGGGCTATATGATTTTTATGGGTTTTACGATTTTTATGGCGCTTATTATTTTTATGTGTTTTCTGATATTTATGGGGTTTACTGTATATATGGGCTATATGATTTTTAGAGGTTTATTATTTTTATCGGGTTTTACACGTTTTACGATTTTTATACGTTTTATGGGGTTTATGGCGTATACGCATTTTGTGGGTCTTATGGGATTTATGGGGATTTCGATTTTTATGGTATTACATATTTTATGATTTTTATGGGTATATGGGATTTATGGGATTTATGATTTTTATGGGGCTTATGATTTTTATGGTGTTTATGATATTTATGGGGTTTATGATCTTTATGGGGTTTATGATTTTTATGAGCTTTATAATTTTTATGGGACTTATATTTTTTACGGGGCTTATTATTTTTATGTGTTTTCTGATATTTATGGAGTTTACTGTATATATGGGCTATATGATTTTTAGAACTTATTATTTTTATGTGTTTTCTGATATTTATGGGGTTTACTGTATATATGGGCTATATGATTTTTAGGGGTTTATTATATTTATCGGGTTTTACACGTTTTACGATTTTTATAGGTTTTATGGGGTTTATGGTGTATACAATTTTTGTGGGTCGTATGGGATTTATGGGGATTTTGATTTTTACGGGATTTATGATTTTTATTGGGTTTATTATTTTTATGGGGCTTATGATTTTTATTGGGCCTACAATTTTTATGGTATTACATATTTTATGATTTTTATGGGTATATGGGATTTATGGGATTTATGATTTTTATGGGGCTTATGATTTTTATGGTGTTTATGATATTTATGGGGTTTATTATCTTTATGGGGTTTATGATTTTTATGAGCTTTATAATTTTTATGGGACTCATTATTTTTATGTGTTTTCTGATATTTATGGGGATTACTGTATTTGTGGGCTATATGATTTTTAAGGGTTTTACGATTTTTATGGGGCTTATTATTTTTATGTGTTTTCTGATATTTATGGGGTTTACTGTATATATGGGCTATATGATTTTTAGAGGTTTATTATTTTTATCGGGTTTTACACGTTTTACGATTTTTATACGTTTTATGGGGTTTATGGCGTATACGAATTTTGTGGGTCTTATGGGATTTATGGGGATTTCGATTTTTATGGTATTACATATTTTATGATTTTTATGGGTATATGGGATTTATGGGATTTATGATTTTTATGGGGCTTATGATTTTTATGGTGTTTATGATATTTATGGGGTTTATGATCTTTATGGGGTTTATGATTTTTATGAGCTTTATAATTTTTATGGGACTTATATTTTTTACGGGGCTTATTATTTTTATGTGCTTTCTGATATTTATGGGGTTTACTGTATTTATGGGCTATATGATTTTTATGGGTTTTACGATTTTTATGGGGTTATGATTTATATGGGGCGTATGATTTATATGCGGTTTTTCATTTTTATTAGATTTACGATGTTTATGGGGTTTATAATATTTATGGGGTTTATAATTTTTATGGTGTTTAAGAATTTAATGGAGCATATGATTTGTATGGTGTTTATGTTTTTATGGGGTTTATGATTTTTACCGGATATATTATTTTTTTTAGGTTTATGATTTTTACGTGTTTTATGACTTTTATTATGGGGTTATGATTTATATGGGGCGTATGATGTTTATTGGGCCTACGATTTTAATGGTGCTACATATTTTACGATTTTTATAGTTTTATGGGATTTATGGGGTTTATGATTTTTATGGGGTTTATGATATATGTGGGGTTTATGATATTTATGGGGTTTATGATATTTATGGGGTTTATGATATTTATGGGGTTTATGATATTTATGGGGTTTATGATTTTTATTGGGGCTCATTATTTTTATGGGGCTCATTATTTTTATGTGTTTTCTGATATTTATGGGGTTTACTGTATTTATGGGCTATGTGACTTTTATGGGTTTTACGATTTTTATGGGGTTATAATTTATATGGGGCGTATGATTTATATGCGGTTTTTATTTTTATTAGATTTAAGATGTTTATGAGGTTTACGATATTTATGGGGTTTATGATCTTTATGGGGTTTAGGATTTTTATGAGCGTTATAATTTTTATGTGGTTTATATTTTTTATGGGGCTCATTTTTTTTATGTGCTCTCTGATATTTATGGGGTAAACTGTATTTATGGGCTATATGATTTTTATGGGTTTTACGATTTTTATGGGGTTATGATTTATATGGGGCGTGTGATTTATATGTGGTTTTTCATTTTTATTAGATTTACGATGTTTATGGGGTTTATAATATTTATGGGGTTTATAATTTTTATGGTGTTTAAGAATTTAATGGAGCATATGATTTGTATGGGTTTTATGATTTTTATTAAGGGGTTATGATTTATATGGGGCGTATGATTTGTATGCGGGTCTCCATTTTTATTGGATCTACGATGTTTATGGGGTTTATTATTTTGATCGGGTTTTGCACGTTTTACGATTTTTATAGGTTTTATGTGGTTTATCGTGTATACGATATTTATGGGTTTTATGGGATTTATGGGGATTTCGATTTTTATGTGACTTATATTTTTTATGGGGCTTATTATTTTTATGTGTTTTCTGATATTTATGGAGTTTACTGTATATATGGGCTATATGATTTTTAGAGCTTATTATTTTTATGTGTTTTCTGATATTTATGGGGTTTACTGTATATATGGGCTATATGATTTTTAGGGGTTTATTATTTTTATCGAGTTTTACACGTTTTACGATTTTTATTGGTTTTATGGGGTTTATGGTGTATACGATTTTTGTGGGTCTTATCGGAATTATAGGGATTTCGATTTTTATGGGATTTATGATTTTTATTGGGCTCATTATTTTTATGGGGCTTATTATTTTTATGTGTTTTCTGATATTTATGGGGATTACTGTATTTATGGGCTATATGATTTTTAAGGGTTTTATGATTTTTATTATGGGGTTATGATTTAGATGGGGCGTATGATGTTTATTGGGCCTACGATTTTTATGGTGCTACATATTTTACGATTTTTATAGTTTTATGGGATTTATGGTGTTTATGATATTTATGGGGTTTATGATATTTATGGGGTTTATGATATTTATGGGGTTTATGATTTTTATGAGCTTTATGATTTTTATTGGGGCTCATTATTTTTATGGGGCTCATTATTTTTATGTGTTTTCTGATATTTATGGTGTTTACTGTATTTATGGGCTATATGACTTTTATGGGTTTTACGATTTTTATGGGGTTATAATTTATATGGGGCGTATGATTTATATGCGGTTTTTCATTTTTATTAGATTTAAGATGTTTATGAGGTTTACGATATTTATGGGGTTTATGATCTTTATGGGGTTTATGATTTTTATGACCTTTATAATTTTTATGTGGCTTATATTTTTTATGGGGCTCATTTTTTTATGTGTTTTCTGATATTTATGGGGTTTACTGTATTTATGGGCTATATGATTTTTATGGGTTTTAAGATTTTTATGGGTTTTAAGATTTTTATTATGCGGTTATAATTTATATCGGGCGTATGATTTATATGCGGTTCTCCATTTTTTTGGATTTACGATGTTTATGGGGTTTATTATTTTGATCGGGTTTTGCACGTTTTACGATTTTTATAGGATTTCTGGGTTTTATGGTGTATACGATTTTTTTGGGTCTTATGATCTTTATGGGGTTTATGATTTTTATGGGGCTTATGATTTTTATGGGGCTTATATTTTTTGTGGGGCTTATTATTTTTATGTGCTTTCTGATATTTATGGGGTTTACTGTATTTATGGGCTATATGATTTTGATGGGTTTTACGATTTTTATGGGGTTATGATTTATATGGGGCGTATGATTTATATGCGGTTTTTCATTTTTATTAGATTTACGATGTTTATGGGGTTTATTATATTTATGGGGTTTATAATTTTTATGGTGTTTAAGAATTTAATGGAGCATATGATTTTTATGGTGTTTATGTTTTTATGGGGTTTATGATTTTTACCGGATATATTATTTTTTTTAGGTTTATGATTTTTACGTGTTTTATGATTTTTATTATGGGGTTATGATTTATATGGGGCGTATGATGTTTATTGGGCCTACGATTTTTATGGTGCTACATATTTTACGATTTTTATAGTTTTATGGGATTTATGGGGTTTATGATATTTTTGGGGTTTATGATATTTATGGGGTTTATGATATTTATGGGGTTTATGATATTTATGGGGTTTATGATTTTTATGAGCTTTATGATTTTTATTGGGGCTCATTATTTTTATGGGGCTCATTATTTTTATGTGTTTTCTGATATTTATGGGGTTTACTGTATTTATGGGCTATGTGACTTTTATGGGTTTTACGATTTTTATGGTGTTATAATTTATATGGGGCGTATGATTTATATGCGGTTTTTATTTTTATTAGATTTAAGATGTTTATGAGGTTTACGATATTTATGGGGTTTATGATCTTTATGGGGTTTATGATTTTTATGAGCTTTATAATTTTTATGTGGCTTATATTTTTTGTGGGGCTCATTTTTTTAATGTGTATTCTGATATTTATGGGGTTTACTGTAGTTATGGGCTATATGATTTTTATGGGTTTTAAGATTTTTATGGGTTTTAAGATTTTTATGGGTTTTAAGATTTTTATGGGTTTTAAGATTTTTATGGGTTTTAAGATTTTTACGGGTTTTAAGATTTTTATTATGCGGTTATGATTTATATCGGGCGTATGATTTATATGCGGTTCTCCATTTTTATTGGATTTACGATGTTTATGGGGTTTATTATTTTGATCGGGTTTTGCACGTTTTACGATTTTTATAGGATTTCTGGGTTTTATGGTGTATACGATTTTTTTGGGTCTTATGATCTTTATGGGGTTTATGATTTTTATGGGGCTTATGATTTTTATGGGGATTATATTTTTTGTGGGGCTTATTATTTTTATGTGCTTTCTGATATTTATGGGGTTTACTGTATTTATGGGCTATATGATTTTTATGGGTTTTACGATTTTTATGGGGTTATGATTTATATGGGGCGTATGATTTATATGCGGTTTTTCATTTTTATTAGATTTACGATGTTTATGGGGTTTATAATATTTATGGGGTTTATAATTTTTATGGTGTTTAAGAATTTAATGGAGCATATGATTTGTATGGTGTTTATGTTTTTATGGGGTTTATGATTTTTACCGGATATATTATTTTTTTTAGGTTTATGATTTTTACGTGTTTTATGATTTATTTAGGTTTATGATTTTTAGAGGATTTATGATTTTTATGGGGATTATGATTTTTATGGAGTTTATGGTTGAGTTTGTGATTTTATGGATTTTATGGGGTCTATAATGTTTACGATTTGAAGAATGTGACGAACTCTATGTATTTAATTACAAATTAAAAACTTATTATGATAATCACGGCTTGCCTGTCTCGTGCCGAGCGGTTGCACGGACAGGCTTTTATTATCTTATAGCATGGCGACTAAAAACAGTAGGGCGAGAGGATAAGGACTGCTAGAACTAGTTCTGGTGGAAAAACGTGAATAATATTAAACTTTAGGAATAATAATTCTTACCTTGTTTATTGGAGAGCAGCAACGAATTTTGGAGAGCAGCAACGTAATATTTATAATAATTATTATCCGATATGAATAATTTTATAGAATAGAAATATTTTATCACACAAGAAAATAATATTTTAGAATACACCTTTTCAAGAATTTATTTTGTGAATTGTACATGTCGTGCCCACGATGGCATATAATAGTTATAACTTATTATAATGAAAAACTGAGAGAGCTTCCGAGCAGTAAGCGATTGAGAGTAAAACTGAGTCTGCTCACATGGGCCGCTGTTCAGTTTTTATAATCCCTAGCCATCGATGGGAAATTTTCGGCGGAGGCTACTTATGCGTAACTTGCTTATCGCACAATTAAGATAGCCCGCTTGGTGACAAAAGTTGCGTTCTCTCCGCTCTTCTGGAAATTGAATCACGTGATCTTACTATCATTTTAACGACTTTCTTTTTAAGTAATTCAATTTCCAGAAAAGTAGAGCGCGATATTATTTTAGTATAATTTGTCGAGAAATTTATTTCGAAAGGCTTTACTATAATATTGAAAAATTTTGTAATACGAAATATAATTTCGTTACACCTCCCGTGTTAGAGAGTTCATTGTCCTCAATTAATTTAAGTAATGCCTTTCTAAAAAATTTTTTCCGATTTACATAAGTTTGACCCGGGTTCGAATCCTAGTCTCTGCCGATTGATACAAGCACCTCTGTAAAAATTACATGTGCTTTGTTTACAAACACACCGCAGACCCCCGTCGTCGATTAGCACCACATGGAAGCACAAACATGGCGACGTTAAATAATAATAAAAAAAAAAAAAAAAAAAAAAGTATTATGGTATATATATATATAAAAAAATTTTTTGTTACTTAGATAATTAATATTATACCTAATGTTGCCCTGGTGTAACTATTTTGTATTTTAAATTGTGTGAGTTTATAGGTTGGGAGCAACGAGGGGTAATTGGCGAGGATATAGGTGTAGGATTAGTCCTTTTCTCCTTAATTAATGAGGATCGTATACATGATGATCTTCTTTTCGAACCTCATCTATGCTGTGGTCAGGATCGTTTATATGGTAGTGTTCGTGCAGCATTTCGAACTGCTCGGTATCCAGTTTATCAAGTAGGGATTGTTCATCCCAGGAAGTAATGGTCACTGGTATGCGGTTTATATGTGGTTGGTATGTTAGATACGGCGTTGAAGCTCGTGGTTGTTGACATGTTGGACATACATTATTATCTTCCGTATTTTTTTGTTTGGCATCTTATTTGGCCTGGTTCAAATCCCATTTCTCGTATTATTGTAGATAAAGATGCCAAGTTGTTATCTGGCACATGGTAGAATGGTCTGGTGGATAGTCAGTCTTCGTAGTTCAGTTTGGTCATGAGGTCGACTTCCTGTTCTGAAGTTAGTTCGACCTTAGCCTGTCCTACGTGTAGTTTGAAGATTGGCTTGGGTTCGGCCGAAAGAGGTTTTTGGCACTCTGAACAATTGGTCGGCACCCTTAATTCCTTGGTGTGACAATTTTGGTAACCAGGGTTGAATTTGAGTTTTTGCAGGAATTGGATTTTGGATGCTTCGTGCTGCATTATTCTGGAATCGTTGATTTGCGTATAGTTATTACGGTACAGTTGCATTGTGGTCTAAATTTGGTGGTTCAACCTCCTTCATGGTGGTAAGGTTAGTCGTGGTTTTGTTGACAGATCTGCGATTAGTAAGTGCATGACTGAGGTTAGAATTTGGAGGTTCGTTAGCTAAGTTGAACCTAAGGGTTTTGTGTACTATGGGAGTCATGGGTAACGAAGGTAACGAAGAGAACACAAGTACCGATAGATGTAAATCCATCAAATAGTTATAAAAACTAGCAACAGCTCCAGCAAGAACAGCATAAACAAAAATCTACAGAAGTTAGACAAACTCAAATATCTACATCATAGACAGTGAAAACAGTAAAAAAAAACAAGAAAATAATAGTTAATAATGGATAATTATGATTTTTTAGATAAGATAGAAAAAGAGTTAATACACAAAGAAAATACATGTGATAATATTTTTAATTTTAACAAAGTTATTAATAATAATGCATATTAACGTTAGGAGAATCAATGCTAATTTTGATAAAGTTAAGATATTATTTGAGAGTCTAATTAATAAGCCTTCTATTATTATATGTACAGAAGCTTTTGAACAAGTCAATTACAATTTACATGAATTAAAAGGTTCCAACTATGAATACAAGAGTTACTATAATGATAGTAGGATAAATAGAAATGATGAAGTTATTGTTTTTATTGATAGAAACTTGCTACAAAAAATTGAAATTGTTAAATCTGGTAGGATTAAAATCATAAATACAAGAGTTACACTTCATAATGATAGTAAACTAGAGATTTCTGCTATGTGTAGATCGCATGGTATACCTAAGGCTGAATTCGTTTTGGAGCTAAATAGATACCTAATCAAAAAGAAAAATATTAAAAATCATTTAGTAATACGTGATTTTAATATAGACATATTACAATGCGATAACATGAGCCAAGAATTCCTATGTAATTTCCATGATAAAGGATATTTCCCAGGTTATATTGGCATTACAAAGCCGCCTACTACTGTATGTAAAGGATCCTGCATTGACAATATATTCATTAAAACTAGTAGACTAAATACAGTAACTTACAAACGTAAACATTCTTTAACAGATAATTATCCTATTTTTATTGCTATAGATAAGATCAAAACTGAAATAAATAAACCAATAGAAACATTAGACTATACAAAATTAATAAAAATTGCTAGAACAAAAAATTGGAATGAAAATTTGACTATACACGAACCTACTTTAGCTACAGATATTTTGTTATTCAAAATAAAACAATGCATAGAATTGGCAAGAAAACAGTAAATATAAACAGAAAGGAAGGAAAAAATGGATTACAGATGCTATAATACAGTCATGTGAAACTAAATAATTTTTATATAACCTATGGCAATTGGATCTCAAAAATGATCATCTTCGTTTGCAATATAAGAATTATGCTAAAATATTGGATAAAGTAATTTTAGATGCTAAAATGAAATATGATAAAAGTCTAATCCAAAATAATTCTAATAACCCAAAAATTTTAGGGGAAATTATAAATGCAAAAATAGGTTAAAAAACGAAATCTAAGGAGGCTATATGTTATATAAAAGTATATAAAAATAAGATTACAGACAAAATTGAAATAATTAAAAAAATAAATTAATATTTCTGTGAAATAGGTCGAAAATTGAGTGAATAAATTGATAATCCTATAAATGAGAATATTAAACTACCTCAAATGAATACTAATTCTATTTTTCTCAATCATACAGATGTAAATGAAGTAACGGGTATAATCAATAATTTAAAATTGAAAAAGGGTGGTGTTGACAAAATTCATGCTTAAGTCTTGAAACCATATTGCTGAACCTCTAACGAATACTTTTAATGCATGTATTGAAAAAGCCATTTGGCATAATGCTCTGAAAAGGGCGGAGATTGTACCACTGCATAAATCAGGAGAAAAGCATAGTATGTCTAATTATAGACCTATTTCTCTAATTTCTAATGTAGCGAAAATTTTTGAGAGAATTATCTACAATAGAATTTACGATTTTGTAGAAAAGCACAATATTATATCTGAACATCAATTTGGTTTTAGGAAGAAAATGGGCACTAGAAATGCTTTAAATTATATAACTAATACTTTATACAATAATTTAGATAAAAGTAAACCAATAATTGTAACATTCTTAGATTTGGCAAAGGCGTTTGACACCATAGATCATAAAATTCTACGAAATAAACTCCATTGTATTGGTATTAGAGGACAGGTACTGGATTTGATTTCAAGTTATCTCAATAACAGATATCAAGCAGTGGTTATGGATGGGAATGAAAGTGATAATTTTTTAATAAATACGGGTGTTCCTCAAGGTACAATCCTAGGTCCTCTGCTTTTCATTTTGTATACGAATGACATCCCCCTGGAATAAATATTATCATACGCGGATGATATTGCTATAATTGCTACTGGTGATAATTGGATAGAAGCTCAAGATAAGATGAACATGTGTTTAAACATAATCAATAAGTGGTTACCTTTAAATAAATTATCATTAAATGTTGACAAAACTGTTTTTATTACTTTTGGCAATTATAGTGATAGTGTTACAAATAAATTAGAAGTAAAAATTAATGATAAAAATATAACAAGAGTCGAATACTATAAGCATTTCAGTATAGTTTTTCACTTTAATTTAAGATGGGACAAACACATTCAGTACATTGTAAATAAAACAAAGTATCTTGTTTTTATATTTTACAAAATTGTTAAAACACTGTCAACAGAGACATTAAGAATGATTTATTATGCTTTTTTCCATAGTCTAATAAGATATGGAAAATCATTAACCTGATAAAAATCACAAAACTCCATAAAAATCATGAACTAGCTTGGGGAGGAGTTTATAAGAATAATCAAGTTTTAGTTAAAAATCTACAAAAAAAAATTTAAATATCATTAATAAACAAAATTTTCTCATACAAGATAATCCTTTAAACATAGCACAAATATATACTTTCGAAGCTCTAAAGTATCATTATTCAGATCTCAAAATGCAATATACCGAATCAAATAGTGTACAAGGAAAAAAAAATAATTTTGCCGAATTATAAGAAGAAAGTTGGTTATAAAAATTGGTATAAAAAAGCTATAGTAACTTTTAACAGTTATTCTAATGTATTCAAAATTGTAAATATAGCTAATGTGTCACATAAGAACTTCATGCAAAATTGGATTAAATTAGATTGTTAATGTTACTATTTTTTTGTATTATATTTAATCTTATAGTTTAACAGAAATCATTGTTATGATACAACGTTATGTTAAAAATTAAAATTTTATGTAGTTCGTAGTTTAAGTAGTTTTTAAGTTTAGATCTAAGTTATAGTATGTAATCTTATTATATTTTCTCTTTTGTTTTTTCCAATGCCAGGCCTGTGCACAGATAACTTCTTTATCACTAAGGGACTTTTACAGGGCATACAATTACTCTGTAAATCTTTCTGATTTATATAAATAAAATAGAATAATTAAAACCCATAAAAATTGTATACACCATAAACCCAATAAAAATCGTATACACCATAAACTCCATAAAACCCATATAAACCACATAAAAGTGAACACCCCCATAAAAATGAGAAATCTCACAAAACGTATACACCCGATAAAAAACAAAAACCCTATAAAAATCATATGCTCTATAAAAATAATAATTACTAAATACATCAGATGTCTCATATAAATCATAAACCACATAAAACTAACAAACCCTATAAAAATCATAATCCTCATAAACACCAGAAAATCCATAAAAATCGTAAAAAGCAGAAACTCCATAAAAATAATAAACGCCATAAAAATTATAAAAATCATACAACCTATAAAAATCATAAACATCGTTAAAATCATAATCCCCATAAAAATCTTTAATCCAATAGAAATATTAAACACCACAAAAATCATAAGCCCAATAAAAATCATAAGCCCCATAAAAATAATAAACCTCATAAGAATCTTAAACACTACAAAAATCATAAACCGCATAAACACCAGAAAACTCATAAAAATCGAATATACCACAAGCCCCACAAACCCCATAAAAATCGTATACACCATAAACTCTATAAATCCTATAAAAATCGTAAAAAATGTAAAATACCTATAAAAATAATAAACCAAACAAAAATTATAAACTCCATAGAAATCATAAACCCCATAAAAATAATAAACCCAATAAACAGTATAAACCCAATAAAAGTGTAAACCCGCATAAAAATAATAAAACCAATAAAAATAATAAACCTCTAAAGAATTCTGAACCATACAAAGCCATAACCCTCATAGAAATCATAAAACCCAAATTAATCTCATTAACCTCATAACAATCGTAATTCTCATAAAAATCGTAAGCCTCATAAAAATCTTAAACCTCATAAGAATCATGAATGTTATAAGAATCAAAAACCCTATAAAAAGCATAACCCCCGATAAAAATTATCTTTTATGACGTTTATTATTTTTATGGGGCTTATCATTTTTACGGGGTTTATAATTTTTTATGTTTTATCATTTCTAAGGGGTATATCATTTTTATGGGGTTAATTACACAGGACCACAATATGAAATCGGAGCGGAGCGAATCAATCTGCCGCTCGGAACGAATCATCTACTCGCGACTCGTCGCCGCTCGCATCCTGGGCTTCGCCCCACTCATCTACCAGACGCAGGCCCGAATCCGTATTTGTTAAATCAGGCACTGATTCATACGGCAACCGCATGTCGCTGAAGGTCGAGAGCGTTTCGTCGCGGTAACGCTTAGCTTCCTTCAGAATTTGCGCGTTCTCCTCTTCCATGCGCTTCGCGCGTTCCTCGAGCATTTCTGATCTCAATTGATTTTTGTGTTTTTGGGGTTGCTGACCACGATGCCGGTGTCCATATAACCCCAGCACGTCAGGTTCAAGGTCAAATGAAGGTCAAAGCCCTCAAATCGATCGATATGATTTTTTGGACCCCGGATTCTGAAAAAATGGAAATTTTACGTCCAGATACCCTTCGACCTTTTCGTCAAAGTGACCCTTAGAGGTCATTTGAAGGACATTTGGAGGTATAATCCTTGTTTCGAACATCTAGGCTGATATTAAAGCAAGAAATAGGTGTCGGAACTGTTGATCTCTATGTTTTTGGGGTCGATGATCACGATGCCGGTGTCCATATGACCCCAGCACATCTGGTTCAAGGTCAAATGAAGGTCAAACCCCTTAATATGAACGATATGATTTATTTTTTTGACTCCGGATTCTGAAAGAACGGAAAATTTTACGTCCAGATACGCTTTCACCTTTTCGTCAAAGTGACCCTTAGAGGTCATTTGAAGGGCATTTGGAAGTCAAATCCTTCTCGCGAACTTTTAGACTGATATTAAGGCAAGAAATGGGTCTGTTTTAATATAGATGCTTGTGAAATGAACAATTCTTGAATCTCGAAAATGTTATGCATTTTTTGCTTTTTGCGAATAACATGGAAATAGAAATAAACGTTTGCTTTGCCTACGATCTGGCAAGAGTGAACAGATTAAATCACGGATTGCTGTTTCTGCTTGACCAATATATTTGGGTACAATAAAAAGAATGATTCTGCAATATCCTATGCATCTGTTCAATCTGTAACTAAAATTGTTTTAGTCATTACTGAATAGGATGAAAGAAAACATCAGATGTCTATTTTTTACAATTTATATGTCTATTTTTTACGATTTTATACAATTTTTATGGGTTTTACGGGGTTTCTGATTTTTATGAGGTTTATGATTTTAATGGCACGATAGTACTTATGAGGTTTATTATTTTTATGAGGTTTATGATTTTAATGGCATTATAGTACTTATAAGGTATATTATTTTTATGGGGTTTATGATTTTTACTGGGTGTATGATTGTTTAGGGTTTCTCATTTCTATGGGGTTAATTATTTATATTTGTATACGACTTTTATGCATTTAATGATTTCTATGGGGTTTATGTTTTTATGAGGTTTCTGATTTTCATGAGGTATATGATTTTTATTGGGTTAACAATTTTTATGGTTCTTATGATTTTTATGGGGTTTATGACGTCTATGGGTTTATAATTTCTATGGAGTTTATACTTTTTATGGTGTTAATTATTATTATAGTGTATACGATATTTTTATGGGTTATTATATTGTTTATGTTTTTATAGGGTTTATGTTTTTATGTGGTTTATGATTTTTATGGTGATTATGACTTTTATGGATTTATGGAGTTTATCGGATTTATCGTTTTTATGGGATTTATGATTTTTGTAGGGTTTAGCATTCTTATGGAGTTAATTATTTTTATGGTGTTTTTCGTCTTTATGGGGTTTACTGTATTTATGGGCTTTATGATTTTTATGGGTTTTATGATTTTTATGGCGGTTATGATTTACATGGGGCGTATGATTTTTATGCGCTTTTTCATTTTTATTGGATTTACGATGTTTATGGGGCTCATGACATTTATGGGGTTTATGCGAATTATGATTCTTTTGGGATTCTTGATTTGTATGAGGTTTATGATTTGATTTTCTGGGGTTTCTTATTTCTATATTGTTAAGTATTTTTATTTGTAAACAATTTTTATGGGGTTTATGCGGATTATGATTCTTTTGGGATTCTTGATTTGTATGAGGTTTATGATTTGATTTTCTGGGGTTTCTTATTTCTATCGTGTTAAGTATTTTTATTTGTAAACAATTTTTATGGGTTTTATGATTTCTATCGGGTTCATGTTTTTTATGCGGTTTCTGATTTTTATGAGGTTTATGATTTTCATGGGGTTTACAAATTTTATAATGCTTATGATTTTTATGGGTTTTATGGGATTTATGGGGTATATGTTTTTATGGGGTTTATGTTTTCATGTGGTTTATGATTTTTATGGTATTTATGATTTTATGGAGCAGAGTTTATAATTTTTTACGATTTTTATGACTTTTATGGGTTTTATGGTGTATACGATTTTTATGGATTTAAGGAGTTTTATCATTTTTATGAGGTTTATGATTTTTCTGGGGATTATGATTTTTATGGGACACATAATTTTATTAGGTTTAGATTTTTTTAGGGTCTTTGATTTTTATGGCGGTTATGATTTTCATTGAATATTTGATTTAGTTTAGATATAAAAGATAGTATAGAACCACAGACAGCCCCGAAAATAATCATAGAAATATTTTTCTGGACACAGAAATGTCATTTTCTCGTGGAATAAGAGATTCATGAGGAATTTTTTGTATTTTCGCGTGCCATACGAGACTCATAAGGAATTATTGTCATTTTCGCCCCATATTTACAAACGATAAATCATGTTATATATAAATCATTACCAATCTTGAAAATAAAAGTAAGGACCGCTAATCTCTATCTCTATCTCTATTCTATATATAAAAATACTTGTCCTGACTGACTGACTGACTGATTCATCAATGCCCAGCCAAAACCACTCAACCGATTAACTTGAAAATTTGTGAGTACCTTCTACCCACATAGTAGGTGCTCACTAAGAAACGGTTTTTTGAAATTCCACCCCCAGGGGATGGAAAGGGTTAAAATGTGTTTTTTCGATTTTTTACTATATTTCTGCGGGAAAAGGAGATTTCGAGACGGTTCTCGCGGCAAAAAGTCTGGAATAACATCAGGAAAAAAGCAATTTCTGAGTTTTTCGGAATTTCACCCCCAGGGGGTGAAATGCGTCGAATATGCATTTTTCGTTTTTTCACTATATTTCTGCGGGGAAAGAGATTTAAGGATGGTTATTGCGGCATTATATCTGGAATATCATTACTCAGAAAAAAATTTCTTAGCTTTCAAATGTGCATTTTTTCCAGCTGTACTATATTTATGTGGGGGAAAGAGATTTCAGGATGGTTCTTGCGGCATCATATCTGGCACGACATTAGGAAAAAAACAATTCGAAAAAATCACACCCTCCGTGCGTGCAAACGGTTGAAACGCTTCTTCCATTTCTTACTAAATTTTCGCAGAGAAAAAAATTTTCGCAAAGAAAAAAATTTTCGCAAAGAAAAAAATTTTCGCAGAGATAAAAATTTTAGCAAAGAAAAAAATTTTCGCAGAAAAAAAATTTTTGCAGAGAAACAAATTTTAGTATAACAGGACGAGACTGTTTCCGTGTCGTAACTTTCGAAATGATAATACGAAGGGAACGTGCAGTGTTGATATCTCTCATGAATTTTAAAGTATGTAATACCGATAAAGAGCCGCTAGATGGCTATGCTGAGCTTCAATCACAAGAGAAATAATCGAGTCTCATTATATATAGAGGCGATGAAGCCTTGAAAAGGCATTAGGAGTCTGAGAACTCTAGCCTATTGTGAGTAATATCACGGTTTTCCTGCGTTGTCACGATGATTGTGGAAATATTGAGCATAAATGGCGTTATGACGCCACATAAAGTAGTTCCCATGTTGGCGGATGGTGCTTGCCTCTTCAATGCAATATCTTTTCATCTGTACGACACTCAAGTTTTGTCTCGGGAGATTCGTATTCAGATTGTAGATCATATTGTTAACAATTGGCAATATTTTTCGATCATGTCTCATGATGATATAGGAAATAATTATAGAAATTCTGAGGAATACTCGATCGATATGTTAAAAGATTCCACTTATGGAAGTTTATGCGAGTTAGTAGCTGCTGCACAAATATTTGGTTTCACTTTTGAGGTATATCGCAATGGACATCTGTATGAAAGATTCGGTGTAGAAGGAAGTCCCATTAAGAGACTTCGTTTCACATTAGACTTATCAAACGGACATTTTGATGTTTATTTACCTTGCAATGACGCTACAACTGTTCAAAATATTTCTGATAAAATACCGAGTCCCGCAAAGCGTATGGAAATTTCTGATCCAATATCCAGTTCTGCTAAGCGTAATAAGAAACGTCGTGCAAGATTCACAAATAACGTAAGGAAAAATCAACTCAAAAGAGCCGCTAAAAAATATCAGATGAATCATCCGGAAGTTCATAGAGTCGCTGCTTCTTCTTATCAGCAAAATCATCCGGAAGCTCATAGAGCCGCTGCTTCTTCTTACCAGCAAAATCATCCGGAAGCTCATAGAGCCGCTGCTTCTTCTTACCAGCAAAATCATCCGGAAGTTCAGAGAGCCGCTGCTTCTTCTTACCAGCAAAATCATCCGGAAGTTCATAGAGCCGCTGTTAGTGTTTATGAACAAAGCCGTCCAGGATTACGCTCAGAAAGGCGCTTACTTCCATGGAAGATTAAAGCTCTTCCCGGAATGAAATACGATCCAGAGATATCATATGAAACCGATAAAACTGTATCCATCGGCACTATGAGTCACAAATGCAAACACTGTGGCGCTTTAAAGTATAAAACTGAGCCACCCGGAATGTGCTGCAGTGCCGGCAAAGTGCAACTGCCACCTACTTTGCGTCTTCCCGAACCACTTTTCAGTTTGATCATGGGCTCTCACCCGGACCATGTACATTTCATGGACAGGATTAGAAAATATAATAGCTGTTTCCAAATGACATCTTTCGGAGAAAAACAAATCAAGGAACATGGATTTATGCCTACTTTCAAAGTACAAAGTCAAGTGTATCATTTAATTGGTGGTCTACAACCTTTGCCCCAACAAAATCCTCAATTTCTACAGATTTATTTTGTTGGAGAGGATGAAGGAGAGGTACGTATAAGATCTGGTCACATCCCTGACGTACGCCAGGATCTGGTAAAACAACTGCAGACGATGTTGCATCGTTATAACTCCTTCATAAAGGATTTGAAGACTACTCTCGAAAAAATACCTCAAAATTGTAAAAACTTCGAAGTTGTAATTCATGCTGATAGGAAACCAGCCAATGCTCATCCTGGCCGATATAATGCTCCAGCAGCAAGTGAAGTTGCATTGGTCATAGTTGGGCAGCAGTTTGAAAAAAGGGATATTGTATTACAAAGTCATGATGATAAGTTACAAAAAATAAATGAGGTGCATCGTTCGTATGATGCCTTACAGTATCCTTTACTGTTTTGCCGGGGTGAGGACGGTTACTCTGTAGATTTTTATCAGATCGATCCAAAAACAAATTTACCTCTTAAAAAAACAGTATCTGCAATGAATTTCTATTCATACCGCATCATGATCCGAGAAACAGAGATCAACCATTTACTGTACTGTCAATCTCTCTTTAATCAATTCTTAGTAGATATGTACGCGAAAATTGAAACAGAACGATTAAACTTTATTCGGAACAACCTGGCGCAACTTAGAGTAGACAATTATATGCACCTAAAAGATGCTATTGGAAGACAAGATACCGATGTCGCCGAACTAGGTCAGATGGTAGTGCTTCCATCGTCTTTTACTGGATCACCACGGTATATGCATGAAAAGGCCCAGGATGCTATGACGTACGTCCGCAATTTTGGTCGTCCGGACTTATTTATAACATTTACGTGTAATCCCCGATGGAGCGACATTACAGAAGCATTACTACATGGCCAAAAGTCTTACGACCGGCATGATATTATAGCTAGGGTCTTCCACTTGAAAGTGAAATCGCTTATAGCATTATTAACGAAGGGTGAATTATTTGGAGAAATGAAATGTTACGTGTATTCTGTTGAATGGCAGAAGCGAGGTTTACCTCACATACATATTTTTTTGTGGCTTAAACTAGGTTTCACTCCAGATCAGATAGATGATGTTATTAGCGCAGAAATACCAGACCCAGCCGAAGATCCTCTTCTTTATGAAATCGTCAAGGCCAACATGATCCACGTACCTTGCGGTAGCTTAAATAACAGGTCGCCTTGCATGAAAGAAGGTTGTTGCAGCAAAAAATTTCCTAAAGAATTTCTGCAAGAAACTCAAACAGGAGATGATGGATACCCAAAATATCGACGTAGGAAACCGGAAGATGGTGGTTTTATTGTTGAAATCAATGGCATCACCATTGATAACCGCTGAGTCGTACCATACAATCCTGTTCTTTCGCGGATTTTTGAAGCTCATATCAATGTGGAATACTGCAATTCTGTTAAATCGATAAAGTATGTTTGTAAATATATCACCAAAGGCAGTGATCAGGCTGTATTCGCTATAGAAGATAAAAAAGACGAAGTTAAAATTTATGAAAGTGGTCGATATATCAGTAGTTCCGAGGCAGTATGGAGAATCTTAAGTTTCCCTATTCATGAAAGATTTCCAACAGTCTTTCACCTCGATGTTCATTTAGAAAATGGTCAACGCGTCTACTTCGATCAAAAAGATTCTAATCGCTTGAGGAATATCATAAATCATCCTCCTAAAACTACACTTCTTGCATTTTTTGAATTATGCCAGGTAGATAGTTTTGCAAGAACGCTTCTTTACGTTGAAGTTCCATCTTATTACACATGGAAGAAAAATAAATTTGAAAGAAGAAAACGTGGGGATGATGTCAGTGGCTGGCCTGAAATAAAGAAAGATACGGCTCTAGATAGAGTATATACCATCCACCCTAATAACTCTGAGTGTTATTATCTACGCCTTTTGCTTCACGAAGTTCGAGGTCCAAAATCTTTATTGGAATTGAAAACTGTTGATGGCATTGTACAACCTACATTTCAGGCAGCGTGTAAAGCCTTAGGTTTATTAGAAGACGAAAAGCACTGGGATGCAACTTTGGAAGAAGCAGTACTTTGTGACTCTCCACTCAGATTGCGAAATTTGTTTGCGGTTATGTTATTATTTTACAAAGATCATCTTTCAGAAGATATTCGGCGTGAAATGGAAGCTCACTTACAAGATGGGATCATCAACTCAATGTTGAGTAAAATTTATAATAAATGCTTAGTTTGTCTGGAAGATAGTTTGTTGTCAATGGGTGGTCAATGTCTGCAGCAATATGGTCTGCCTCAGCCATCTAGAGATGAGTTATCTCTACAAAACAGAGACTATATTCGAGAAATCAGTTACGATACGAATGCTCTGGAACAAATTATAACTGATAGCGAAATTTTACTGAACGATGAACAGTCTCACGTTTACAGAATAATTTTAGAAAGCGTCGAGAAAAGTAGCGGTCTAATATTTTTCCTTGATGCTTCTGGAGGAACCGGTAAAACATTCCTCATTAATCTTTTACTTTCGAAAATAAGAAAACTAAACCGTATAGCCTTAGCTGTTGCTTCTTCAGGAATTGCAGCTACATTGCTGCAAGGAGGTAAAACGGCTCATTCTACTTTTAAATTACCTTTGAACTTAAATAAACTCCAGACACCAATTTGTAACATTTCAAAACAGTCTAATATGGCACAAGTTTTGAAAGAGTGTAAGTTAATAGTTTGGGATGAATGCACAATGGCCCATAAAGGTGGATTTGAGGCTCTCAATAGAATATTGCAAGATATAAGGGGAAATGATAGATTGATGGGGGGAGTCACTATTCTATTAGCTGGAGATTTCCGGCAAACATTGCCTGTTGTACCTAGAGGTACACGTGCGGATGAAGTGAATTCTTGCATAAAGAAGTCATATTTATGGCCTCATATTCAAAAACTTTCTCTGCACACAAATATGAGAGTTTATTTAAATAATGATGAATCTGCCGGAATTTTCGCAGAAACACTACTCCAAATAGGCAACGGTACTTTCCCGTCCGTAGAAGATGAGATTTTATTCCATCAAATTTATGTACGGTAGTCACCACATTATCAGAACTTATTTCCAAGATATATCCTGATGTGAATAATATAAAAGATAAACTCATAGATTGGTTGTGCGAGTGAGCTATTTTAACGCCAAAAAATGATTAAGCAGCTACCATTAATGAGCTACTCTTGAATGCTTTTGAAGAACAGATTTCTGAATATAAATCATTTGATTCTGTTATTGAAACCGATGATGCTGTCCACTACCCTGTTGAATTTTTAAATAGTTTGATTCCACCCGGGTTTCCACCTTATAGATTGAACCTCAAAGTTGGAGCGCCTATAATGTTGCTGAGAAATCTTTGTCCTCCTAAATTGTGTAACGGAACTAGACTACAAATAAAAACTCTTCGTAAAAATGTTATAGAAGCTACAATAATCACTGGAAGTGCTCGCGGGGAATCAGTTCTTATTCCGCGAATACCTCTAATCCTATCAGACTATCCGTTTGAGTTTAAGAGAATACAGTTTCCAATCAAGTTGTGCTTTGCCATGACCATCAACAAATCTCAAGGGCAGTTATTGAAAATGGCTGGCATCGACTTGATAGAAAACTGTTTCTCTCGCGGACAGTTTTATGTGGGATGTTCTAGGGTAGGCTCCGCCAGTAATCTGGTAATATTAGCTCCAAAAGGCAACGTCGCTAACGTAGTTTACAGAGAAGTTTTAGACTAAGACATTTTTTATTGATTTATTATTACAAATGAAACAGAAAATCATAATTATATGATTGAATGAATTCTATTAACAAATGAATTCCAGACACTCAATTCGCGGGCGAAGCCGCGACGGGAGACGCTAGTTTAGATATAAAATCAAGTGTTACGTCGCGCGTAAGCAATAAATGGCGAGAAGTTAATATGCAATTAAATCGCGTTCGTCTCTAGTTTCGGTCAATACTTGCGTAATTTACCTGGGAGTCGAGGCATTAGCAAAAATAGGATAGCGAAAATTACATTTAATATGATAGCGGTAAAATTAGGAAGTGCGCGTTTACGACAGGATATGAGAAGCTAGAGAGGTATTTGGGGACTTACGTTGTGTGTGTGTGTGTGTGTGTAGGCCTTGGTTCCTTGTAGTCGGCGCGGCTCGGCTGCGCTGCGCTGCAAGCGATTTCGTGCTTGAGATGGTGGCCGGAGATATGAATAGGAGCGCAAACACAGTGAATAAAGAAGCGCGAGCAAATAAGTTTAAGATCAAATTTATTGTATTACAAGTACAAGGTTAAATATAAGGTGCTTACGGCTCAAAGTTCGAATGCAGAAGGCTTTATGCTGAAGGCAAAAGTGTGAGGGCAAATGACAAGGGGCCATGGGGGACTATGCCTTCTATAACTTGTCGGGGGTTGCATGCTTAGCCTAATCTAGAATTAATCATGCGTACTCGAGGAGGGGGGGGGGGGTAAAGGTATAGAGTCGCGGCTGGGAATTCGGGAAATATTGGAGTGGATGAGTGTGTCATTGCGGAGTATGAGGTCGATAAGGTAGGATACACGTTATATAGCGTAGATCGATAAGTAGAATTCAGTATGTTAAGATACATATAGCTTGACGACGAGAAGGTGTATGCTAGGCGATGATCTAGACGTAATACAAGTATAAAACCATGGGCATCCCCCAAAAAAACTATAGAAAAATATTTCTGGGCTAAGTAAACCCATTATCGTCTGTCATAAGAGATACATGGGGAATTGTCTGCATTTTTGCCCCATAATATCAAACGACGAATAATGTTATAAATATTCACTAATCTTGAAAATAAAAGTAATAATCGATAATTTGAGCATAAAAGACAGTGTAAAGCCACATACAGCCCGAAAAATCCCATAGAAAAATGTTTTTGGCCGAGAAACCCTTTTTTGCGTGCCATAAGAGATACATGGGAAATTTTCGGAATTTTCGCCCCATATTTTAAACGACTGTGACGTATCCGTGAGGCGGAAAACGTCTTTAATAATATTTTTATTTTTCATGCCCCTACGCTCTCGTGAGGCGGGGATAGCGCGGCCGAATAGCGCGGGATAACAATTAGTTAGTCTTTTCTTGGAGAAGTAGGCTGGTGAAAGAAAGGATAACTATATCTTGTACTGCTAGACGGCACTGAGATATAGTTTTAATGAGGGAGTGAGAGGTGCATGCTAGCTTTCTTTTAGCTTTAGCTTTTCACTAGCTTTTTGATGGTGATAACTATTTTTCAAAATTTTCTTAATTTGATCTTGAAAAATCAAAAAGAAAATTAAATTTGCATTTTTCTCAAGAAACGTGATTTTTTTGAATACTTTTAATT
>OX424575.1:72264447-72381947 GCA_949152435.1 Gastracanthus pulcherrimus
GACTTTTCGTGCTACATGCTTAGTATGTAGCTGCCACTCGAGAGTAGGGGTGAGCCACACACCAAGGTTACGGACCTCGGAAATATATGGAAGCGCATGGCCATCGATTATAACTTCAGGAAGGTTTGCTATGTCGATTTGCGAAATGTAAGCAAGACTTCCAAGAATCATGATTTTTGTTTTAGCTAAGTTTAGATCCAGACCATTTGCACCTGCCCAAGTGGCGACAGCTTGAGCATCTCTCGTGATTTCAGCTATACCTTGAAGGAGATCAGATGGATAGCAGTGATGATAGATCTGGGTGTCATCGGCAAATATCATGAAATTAGCATACTTCAGGACTGATGGAAGATCATTTATATAAATAGCAAAAAGTAAAGGGCCGAGGACACTCCCTTGAGGTACACCTGAGGCAGATCTGAGCCAATCCGATATAGAGCCACCCTCATCTATTACTGCTTGAATGCGGTCTGTAAGATAGCAGAAAAACCATCGTTGGACCCTATCAGAAACATTGATTGCGCGAAGTTTGGCAAGTAGTATCGCATGTGGGATTGAGTCAAATGCCTTTGAAAAGTCAAAGAGAATCAAAATTGTGATCATTCGATTATTAATAACCCGCCTGATATCACCAAGTACATCTAGTAGAGCGGTCTGAGTGCTATGGCTACGACGAAAACCAGCTTGCCTAGGATTTAGAAGGTTATGAGCCTCGAGATACCCTAGCAGTTGATGATGAACTAGCCGCCCAAGTATCTTGGATAACTCAGAGAGTTGGGCTATTGGTCGCGTGTCCGATGGTGTAGATGGAGCTTTAACTTTAGAAAGAGGGACTAACAGAGCTTTTTTCCATGCTGAGGGGTAATATGCATTCAAGAGCGAAGAGTTCATTAGATCAGTAAGAGGGCCCAAAATATTAGGCAGGGCAGCTTTGATCATCGTCACTGACAGGCCATCGACGCCAGAGCCTTTCGAATTTGAAGATGTCAGCATTTGAAGGACTTCACTTTGTGAATCTGGGCGGAAATCAAATGACGTCGGAAGTGTACAGTCGAAGGGCAGATCACGTGCAACTTGAAAGTCGTCTTCAGCGAGCGGCTGTGAGCGATTTACAGCAGCTGCGTAGTGCGCGTTGAGTGTATCAGTGGTGAAACAAAGGAGGGGAGAGGGCAGATTGGAACCCGTGATGGGCATGCCACGAAGTTGACGCCATTTAGACTTCACATCTGGAGCTTCGTTAAGTCGGTTAGCCAAAAACTCATTTTTTGCTGTATCGAGCGAATTGCTGACTAGAGATCTAAGGGATTTAAAGCGAACATAGTCCGACGTGAGATTCGAGAAACGTGCAGTCTTATAAGCAGAATCACGTTGTTTCATTAGAGCACGTAGCGCAGGTGAAATCCACGGTTTTCTTTTAGACGATAGTATAATAGTCCGATGAATTTTGGCTATTTATTCTACATATCTGACTTATTATATTTACAAATGTTTGATGAGACTTAAAATTAAAATTATCTTATTGCAACGAAGTTGTATTTGATTGAATTTTTCGGTTATTGCATATTTTAAAATAATTATAAAGTTTGATTTATGTTTAAAGCAATACTGATTATGAAATTGATTGTAAAATTCTTCCAATGTAAAATATATATTTACTTATATATAAGAATGCTTTTAACAATAATTTGAATTGAGCAACTATATTAAATTATTCATTTATTTAAATATATAACTTTTTGGTTTATTCTTAATCACATAGAGATAATTCAAATACTAGGATTAACTGCAATTATACGGAAAAAAAAATAAAAATATGTTCATATTGAATATAACGGATCATATACGGAATAAATCATTTGCATATACATGTGCATGTATACATTTGCATATACATACATTTTCTTTGTATACGCAAATGTTCAAGATCCTTTGTATCACATTACGTAGATACATTCTTAGAATCTAACCTTATTACGCTCGTTCATAAACGCCGTAGATTTCATACGAAACGATATGAAGCTGTAGGAACAACATTGTATTATTGCCTTCCATATAAAATGACACTATTTCAATATAAAAATTAAAGTATTTTATTTATGCTAATATAATATCTTGGATCATTCCATTAAAAAATGTAATATTAGTGTATTTGTTTCATATGGTTTCATAGCAACTTATTATTTGTTGATCTTTACTTAAAATAGTTATTTACAAAATAATATTAAACTTCATACCTTCGTCGGTTGCCCTGTCTAGATACCGTCTCTTTTGTCGTAGGACCATCTCGGCGAATTTTACCGTAGCGGCCCACTTATTCTTGGCGCACAGCATTTCGCCCACAATGTTCTCAGGCGTGAATTGTCCGACTGAGCCGAGAAGAGCGAAACTGTCTTCGTTCCACTTTTCGCAGACGAAAAACATGTGAAACGCATCGTACGCAATCAGCGGAACAGAAGATGCAACTCGGGCTCTGAGCCTTCCCCATGCGATTGAGGTATGTGCAGAAGTATCCATGGTCACTCAGGAATTAGGTCAGGTAGTAATTTATCTCCCAAAGGTCTCTGTTAATTCAAGGGGCCAGCTGGTCTATCAGCCTTGCTGTCCATTTGCCCCTTCATGGGGTTGTCTAGGATATTTATCACATTTCCATGGTGCGATTCCGTTCCACTTTATGGACTGTTGTTCTCTGTCCTCTCCTGTTTTCTTCCGTTCGTAGATTCGCTTGCGCTCCGTCGCGTGTAGGTCGATTGGGATGATTCCCGCAATAACGAGCACTGCGGGTCTCGAGATCGTGCGAAAGGCGCTGGTGACTCTGAGAGCTCCTCTACGCTGAACGGAAGTGAGTCTAATCGTACAATAAAATGGATGTAATGACTGGCATGAGGAGTCGACGCTTGCTCGCTTTCGGACCACTCGTATTCGCCATGAGACGGCACAACTATGCCGCCTTTTTCGCTGCTTTGTCCGCTGTTTACGGTAGGTGACGAAAGAAAGTAAGCTTAGTGTCTAGTTTGAGTCCCAGATACATAGCCTCACTCCTTGTCCAAACCTCCACGTCTCCCACATAGATGGAAAAGATGGTATCAATCCGTTTTGCAGTGAAGGGCACGATCTCTGTCTTAGCAGCTGCCAAGTCGAGACCGTGTTCCCCCAACCAGCGCGAGATCCTGCGCATCGCCTGGTTAAACAGATATTGTGCTTTTTCAAAGTCCAGCGTAACGAGAAGCGCGATGTTCCTCGAAAAATGATTCACAGTCCATTGTCTTCTTCCCAGCCGAACTACCTCTCGCATAGCATACACCATGAACCACTGTTTCCTGAAGCCGTACTGGTTGTCTGCTAAATCGCAGGTAGCCTGCACAGCTCCCTGAAGCCGTGGTTTGAGCAACCTCTCATAGAGCTTCCCTACGTGGTACAACATGCATAGTGGCCTGTTAGCTGATGGAAGCCGAAGATCACCTCCTTTACCTTTGGTGATCAACACGAGACGCGCAACCTTCCAGAAAGTGACAAAGACACCCGTCTTCAGGCACGCGTTGTATATGCTCAGCAATAGAGTAGGTGCTTTCATCGCGATGATCTTCAATATGTCAGCTGGCATCCCGTCGGGCCCAGGCGCCTTTCCGCTCCGCATCATTTTGGTGGCGATCCACAACTCCTCGGTGGAGAATAGGGGAATCTCACGTACTTCAGCGGCTTCCTCCTAGTCTTCACTCGGCGGATGTGTTAGGAATAGAGTGTCCACAGTTCGAGCCATGGTGTTCTCGTCGAAAGGGTGACTTGGGAGCGCGCAGATTTTCTTGGTCACAATCTTGTAGCCCAAGCCCCACATTTCCCAATTGACTTCCTCCAGCAGGTTCTTCCAGCACTGTGCCTTCCTCCGGTCGATCTCGTGTCGGAGCCGCTTGCACGCTGCTTTATGCTGCACCGGCAACAGTGCTGCCTCCGTTTCGTCTCTGGTTCTTTGCGCTCATCCTCCGTTCCATCCCTGTCTTCGGTGGCGTTCATCGTCGGTAAATTTCCCTGTCCTTTGAGCAGTACCTCCACTAGTTTTTCGGTGTTCAGCCTGGTCAGATTCCATCGGGGTGGCTTTGCCACGACTTTTTGCAATTGGAATTTATCGCGTAGCTGAAAGGTGATGTATTGGTGGTCGCTTCCATTCTAATCCTTCATTACCCTCCAATCCGACGATCTACGCATGAGATTTTCGAATGCGAAAGACACGCCCGGAATCGTCCCAATATGCCCTACCCTTCCGAATGTCGACGTGTTCCAAACGTTGATAACTATCAGACCGAGTCTAGATACCTCTCCATGATGGACTTACCTCTGCTGTCTGGCACTAGCATGCCCACTCCAATGCTCGCGCATTGAAGTCGCCGGCGACCACGATCTCGCCATCTATCTCGCGCATCGCGTCTTCCAGCTCGTCCAGACTCTGCCTGAATTGCTAAATTCGGACGTTTGGGGTAAAGTAGCAGGTCACGTAAGTTACGTATATGCTTCTCACCCACACAAAACCGCTTTAGGCCCCGTGTTCCTTTACTCTGATGGTTCGTGGGTTCACGTAGATTGCTGCTGTATCAAGTGTGTCTTTGTACCGCGTAGGTACATTCCAGTCACAGTACTGCTCGCTGATTAGCAGCACGTCAGTCTTCGTCTCAGAGTCAGAAGGCTGTTGGCTAATTCGGCTCTATGGAGGTTCACTTGATGGACCGTTATACGGTCCATGATTAATGCATGGCTTAGGTGTATCTAAGTGTTTCGCGAAACGCTCTACACTGCACTGAGCCCGGCGTGTAGCCCATCTGTGCTTGGTCTATTTTCAGGTCAGTGCACAAGAGACACTTCGCCTCTGTAGCCTTGCAAGCTGCTCCTTTGTGACATTCCGCACAACATTTGTAGCAGGTCTTGCATCAGTCGGTGCCACGACAATCGCGCGTTTGATGTCCGTAACCCAGGCATCTGGAGCACCGCAGCAGCCGCTGCCATCTTCTCAGTCGGCAGTTCATGTAGCCGGCTTTCAGGCGATTCTTCTCAAGGAGAAACTCTGCCTTTTCCTGATACATCTCTTCGATAGCCAGTCGCTGCTCCCTACTGTTGGGCTTGGTCAGTGAAACGTTAATCTCACCCGTTGAGACTCCTACTTCGTCAAAGACTCTCTTGATCGCCGTCTCCACTTCTTCTTTGGTGGTAAGGCTGTCAAGGTCTCTGACTTTTACGTTTGTCTTGGGTCTCAGGGTCTTTACGATCTCCAACGTGCCCATTACCTTCCTGACTGAGTCTCGTATAGTTCCCAGCTCCTGGTTGTTGCTTTTTGTGCCCTTTTCGCAGACATTCGTAAGAACGTCCGCGTAGATAACTCCATCGCCAGGTCGAATAAGAAAAGCCTTGGGTCGTTTCTTAGGCATCATCCTCCTCTTCTTCTTTCTTAGAGTCTTTTGAGAAGCCTCGTTCTTCTTGTTAACCAGTGTCCTGGCTTTTGGGGCCTTGTTGTGTTGCGGCTGCTCCTGGAGTTGTTGTCGCAGCTGCTGTCGATCTTGTTCTTTGCGCTGCAGTTGTTGTTTGCTCTGCTGCGCTGGATGTTTCTGCTGCTGTTCCTGCGGTTTCTTAACTGCATCTTTCTATCTCCTCGACAGGACCAGAGTACTATCGGAGACCACGTTTCGCGGTAGCCCTCTCTTATTTTTAGGCCGTTGGCTTGCGGTAGCCGTGGCTCCCAGAGTGTCTGTTGGGCAGTACTCTTCTATGTTGGGAAGAAGATGGTCCTTCCAAGAGTCGAAAAGTTCGACGAGGTAGGGTATGGAGTGCTTGATAGTGTTATTTACTCCGGGCTGTTTCTCCAACGCTTTTCCCATATTTTTGAGGATTTTATCTATCACGTTTATGAATTCCTCAATACTACTTACCTCCAGCTGAGCTGTTGTGTGCCGCCCGGTAGCGATTTTGGAGCAAGCTTGTACCACCATCGCTTGTGGGCAGGTTTGGGGTTGACCTGACTCTGGCTCATCACTTGGTTTTCTAGGGACATTTTTATTCTTGATTATTAACCGACGCATTGTGCGTAGGGGGCGGGACGAAATAGCTGGGAACTGGTACACCCTCGAAAACTTTGATCCTACCCCAGATCTCTGAGGCCCAGCCTTTTTTTCCGGTCCCAGAAGTATGGACGGACCAGGGCTCGCCCAGAGTAACAGGAGTTCCGATCCCCCTGCCTCCTACGCACTTCCTGATCAGGGTCCGAAGTGGCCGTCTTCTGATCCCGCGTCGGGAACAATCGGGTCGGGCGGTTTTCTGTACATCTACCTCACGACTAGCGTATCGTCTGAGAGGAGATGTTTGAGTATTTTGTTGAGTGTAGTGCGTGTGGTACGTGTAGGGTTATGATTGTAAGAGTAAATGTCTGTAGAGTGTGTTCGGTTACCATTTAGTCACCTTCTGACTTCCAGGCGAACTGGCAAATCATCCGGCTACAAGCCCTACCTAGATGATCTCTGCGCTTCCTCATGCTAAGAAGTCTATGCCTCGGCCACACGTCAACCCAGGCAACCACGGAGGGATGTTTTTTTGTATATAAACTTGTAAGTACTATTAATTATTAATTCAGTTACCGTTATTAGTATAAGTGTAAATTTAGTCAACTAAATATAACATTATTTACTTATGATCTTAATCACTTAGTCTTATTTTTAATGATAAATGTTTATTTGATTGTATGATGGATAGAATATTAATAATAAGTGCGCGTTGATATGTCGTAATTAACGGTTATCGTGCACTTCGGGCTAAATGTACTTAGTATTCGTTATAGTATAACAAACGTAAACATTACGTTTTCAATAATTAATCGCTTAACTAAAGAAAATATGCAATAAAATAATTTCTAATAAAAATATTTAAAAAAAATAATAAAATAATCTAAATAAAAAAGGTAGAGAGCGTACTATATTGAAACGAGGGATGTCCAATGCCTATACGCAGCTAACTACTCTCTTGGCTGCACGCATAGATAGCAGCCCCGGCGTGTTTACGCATTCGGGTGGACATAGCAAGCGGGTGATGAGAGACGAAGAGCGACAGGCCCCTTTCGTCATCTCGGTTTATTTTTGTATGGCCGCACTGTCGCCCGCTCAAGGTTTCGCTCGAGCGCTTTTCCTGGAGTCCCTTTCCTTTTGTTCGTGCACGTGCAGTTTTATTACTCTCAGGCCCCGGGTCTCCAATAGCTTATCGGACCTGTTGGCCTTTTTGAGTGTTCACTGCACACTACTTGTTTATCTTAGCTGGGGGAAAAATTCTCTGCTGCTTGCAGGTGTCGAACTCTCTCGCAGGGCCGAGATAAACTGTGCGTGTGAACGAACGAAGGGAAAGAGAGAGAGAGAAAGAGAGCAGAATTCAATTATCAAGCGAGGTTTTGATAGTCGTTGCATGATTCGATTTTTAACTTATCATACGGAGACGTGGCACACCCATCCTTAAACGGTTACTAGTATGAATTAAAATTAATGAATGGCACACTAGAAATCGTATCCCTGAGCTAGTCTACTTATCTGGTAAATTTGAATTATGTAATAATTAACATAACTAAACAGGTTCCAGAAAATAATAAGTTGAAAATTTTAATACTAATGTTGATTAATAATAAAAATAGATGACATGTGATTATAATTTAAAGGAATATTTCTGTTAGACAGTCCGTTCCCCTGATAGGCCAGAGGTTTCTCCATGTTGGTCCCTTTCAGGTAGGGATGCTGTGGATTCTCCTAGTTCTATGTCCGTTGAAGTTGGCGTGGATGGCGTAGGTGGACGATGTAAGTAAAGGATAAATGGGCAACTGAGTTCCAGATAGCTCTAAGCCAGTGGATGGAGCAGTCATAAACAGTCTGTAGGGCATAGCCCTGGATAGCAATGTCGATGACCATTTCACGGTATGAATGATCATGAGGATGGAAATAATACCGACACTAGCAGTACCGAAGGTCATAAATATTGACCAGAAACGGTCCCAACCGCTTATGATGATCTTCTCAAGAGTGTTATCGTTGAGAAGTTTGATTATAGTGCCTTCATTATCGGCAATAGGATGGCCATGCATTTCCATGGCTAAATCATTTAGTAAGGATGGTCTCTCGACAGGGAACATTATGCTCTCTCGGAGCTGTGCGAGATCTTATTCGGCGTAGATACCGTTAGTAGTTAGGTCCTCTGGATTTACATCTTTCCAGGTCGGTTTAGTCGTTGGCGTAAGGACCAATGGCTCTTTGACTTCTGTGGGTCGAGATAATATTTATACCAGGCATCCCCAACATAGTACTTGTAAGTAAGTAACGCATTGCAGCTGATTATAGAGCCTTTGTTTTTCAGGGTATGGGTTCTAGGAGCGAGGTAATAGGTCTTATTATTAGGCGAAACCTCTAACTCAGCATAACTTTATGTGCCATGGTTAATCTTTACTTCCACTGGAATACATTTAATAATATGGACTACTTCACCTGATGCTACGGCCATATAACCAGGTTCTTTCACTAAGTCAAATGCAAATTCATCTGGAGCCTGTGTAGCTATCGAAATCGAATTCATAAGAGTCTGTCGCTCTAAATTACAACGTTGGATTAAAACATCTCGATATAATTGGTTCATTTGGGAACGTATGTGTTTTTCTACGTACACAAATTTGGAGTTTACATAAGCAAATATATCTAGGTTCACTACGGAAATCCTATCCCGAATTGCAAATCTTTCACCTTTAACGGTTTCGAATATTACTAGTTTAGGATGCTCTGTCATTATGACAATGTAGCCCCAAATAGATACTTTTCCCGTTTACACGAAAGCAAAAGTTACACCTTGAGTGGTTAGTGAATAAACTGATTGATCACGATTCACATCGTAATCGATCATTTTATTAGCTAGACCTTGGTACAAAATTCCATAATGAGTGAACTTACATTTATCTATGGAGATAGGGTCCCAGAAAGTATGGCCACCATATTGATCTATACAGATGCCATTTGACAAATCGTAAACTGTACCGGAACGTAAATGGACATTATTATTATTAAGACTAAGTCGAGCCGTATACGAGTTTAAAGTGATTTTAATCGTACACTGGACTACAATTTTTTCCCAGGATCCAAATAGATCAGTATAACCTGTGCCGTCGCACTTTCTTTCTCCATTTATGAACCCGGTAAAGGTCAGTCCATGTGTCACAGTATTGTTGACCCTAACCCCACTAATCACGCGTGAATTTATCGATATCACTCAAGAACGGTGGAGATCCGATCAAATTTCACGGCTCATATCCGGTACAAATTCATTTTCGCCATTCATTACAATTGAAACATGCGAATGCATACCGCAATAGTATACAGTTTAATGCACTTCCAATTTGCATTGAATAACGCTGTTCTCTTTGTAATGGTTTATCTGTAATACTCGAATATATCGTCTAGTTACATTTATGTGGCTATCGGGGATCTCACATTCCCCGACATCTTTCAAGGAAATTGTAGTTAGATTCATGCTCCGTGGTCCGCAATCATACCCAATTAACCCCCAAGATGTTGTGGCTGACAGGAGTAAGAATAATGCATATATCATGATTGTCGTTCTGTAATCAGAAAAGGTATTAATATGCATTTATATACAAAATTAGTTAAAAATTAGTAGATTATTGCTGAATTTTCTTAACCAACTATAAGATGTATTTATTATATAAATAATCTTTATATTATTATATAATAATATATGTATATTTATTTATTTATTATTATTTAATTCATAGGTATTATTTATTAATATTTTATTTTAATATTTTCATTTTGTATTTTATATATATACACTTAATTATATTATTATTACTTAATTATAATTAAATCTTATAATTTATATTTTTAATATTATTTAATCCTAATTTCTATTATTATTCTTCATCAATTTTCTTTGAATTCGACTTCCTTTGTTTTATTTCTCGAGTAATACGAGATACTCGGAGTCTATTAGCATGAACAATTTTACTACCCTTTTTGTATTTTATTTTAATATTTTTTTTATTGATTACTTCTAAAATTGTATGACTTGTGACTCAATAATATAAATACATAATCTCCAAGTTCAAAGTTTCATGGATTTACTGATCTATTGTAATATTTTTTTGGACGATGCTTAGAATGCACCACATGAGCGTAAGCGAGTTTCTGAATACCATTTAATCATGTAACTAAATCTATAACGTATCCTTTATACGTAGGCAATAAATCACCTTCACGGAAGGGGTTATCCCATTCATTGTCAGCATCAGTATAATGTATTAAAAACTCTCCTAATGAATGATGGGAACGTTCTTATGAACCATTAGATTGAGGATGAAAAACAGTAGTTTGGACCTTTTTAATACGGAATCTTTTTGCAACTCTAGCGATTAGGCTGTTAAGAAAATTTAACCCTTGATCAGTTAGAATGACCTTAAGGGCACCGAAAACCTAAAAAATTTATTTATAAAAGCAGCAACAACAGTGGTAGCTCAGATATTCTGAAGTGGAACGGCTAAACAGAATTTGGATAACTGGTCATGCATTGTAAGTATATATTCATGCCCATTTTGTGTTGGCTTTAAGGGACCAACTATATCCATAGCTATTTTATCAAAGGTAGAACCTGGAGTGTCTCTTATCATCATAGGTTGTTTGGTCTTTAATCATACTAATTTTTTTAATTGACATTCTAAACATTGTTGAATTCTTATTTGAATATCTTGTTTTAAATTTCCCCAATGATATTGGGTTGTTTAATACGATTATATGTCTTTGAAACCGCTTCATGCCCTCCTATTAGAGATTTATGCACCTCATAAAATATTTCAATGCATTTTTCTAATGGTGCATATTTCAGGGTTTCAGTACAAATTAAAATTTTTATTGGAGTAGCTTTAAAAAATTCGTCTAATAAAATAAGAATTTCTGACCATTCCAGTTTTTCTATTTCTTTACTTTTAGCTATACAAATTTCTTCCTGTTGTAATTTTAATAATCTTTCTCTTAAAATAAAAAATGTATTATAAATGTTTTCTTTTACTGAGCTTAATGATTCCGGATCCTTTCCTTTTATAGATAGAGAAAAATATTATCGACCATTTTTCCGTTTGGTGATGATTACTTCGCCAATTTATTACGATTAACTTGCAGGAATTCTATTAAATTCTAGTAATCTTTTTACGCCTGTATTACAAGGAAGTCCTAGAATCGTAACGAAATAAGCTACATTGTCTATTCGAAGTTCAATCAAATTTTTAGTTTCTATTATTTGACGTTTATAAATCGAATTAGATTTTTCCGTTTCCGCGATTGATAATGAAGAATTATCTGAAATAGAATCCGCGCTATGAGTCAAAGGTTGATCGTTAATGATGGATTCATTTAAATTTCCGGATTAGATCTGACACTATTAGAAATTGCTAAAGGTATAGCTTCTACGTCGGATTCTGTATCAATATCACATACATAGTAATTCAGATTATGTTTTCTAATATTTATTTTTGGAAATATTTTAATAGTTTCCCTTTTTGGTGTTTTTAAGAATAATTTCGGTAGCCTCATCATTAGTAACTCCTGAATTTAATAAATCATTGTCGGACTCATTGAGCTTATTTTGTACTCGCGAAACGACATTAATTAGAATAGGTTCGATAGGATTACTTGAAAGAGAATCAGCATTTGAATTTAATTTACCCGGTTTAAATATAATAGTATAAGCATTTTCTGATAATTTGAATCACGTTTTGTTACGCGTGTATTATAATCCGCGGTTTTAAAACCGCGACGGCTTCTTTTTCGTAAATTTCATATTTTAATTCCGAACCGCGTAAGGCTCTAGATGTAAAAGCAATGTATAAATCGGAGCCTATCTTCCCTTGGGATAAAACGCCTCCGATTGCGTATTCAGATGCATCGAAAGTTATATTATAAGGCTTATCTAATTTCGGAAATTGTAAAATTGTAGCACTAATTAATTTTTGCTTCAATGCGTTAAACGATTCTTCAGAGTTTTCGTCCCATGCAAAAAGTACGTTTTTCTAAAGAAGTTTAGTCAAAGACTTTGCAATTCGCGCAAAATATTGAACAGAGCGACGGTAATAACCAGCTAGACCTAAAAATTGACCTACATTTTTCATAGATACGGGTCACAGAAATTTTTGCACGGCTTCAATTTCTTTCGGAGCTAGACTTAACCCAATTTCGCCGAACATATGGTCCAAGTAGTTGACTTCACGTTTCAGAAATTCGCATTTATGAATTTGTAGATTTAACCCGGGTTTGCGTAAACGAGTCATCAAAAAGTTGAATTTATAGTCATGCTCTTCAAGGGTATATACATAAATTACTATATCATCGAGGTATACACATAATATGACACCTTGTGACTACACAAATATCGTCCATCAGACGTTTAAATGCTGCTGGTGTGTTTCTCAATCCAAAGGGCATACGTACGAATTCGGTGTGGCCACATGGAGTACTAAAGGCTGTTTTAAGCCCGTCGCGAGAGTTCATTTTAATTTGGTGAAAACTGGAAGCTAGATCCACCAGGGTATAATATTTGGCTTTGCCTATTTAATCGAAAATGTCAGTTATATTAGGCAAAGGATAGGCATAACCAATTATTTTATCATTTAATTCACGAAAATCTAATACCATTCGCAATCTTGATCTTCCTCGAGAATCCGGCTTCTTTTTAACAATCCAGACCGTACATTATAGGGTGAATTAGAGGGCTTTATAACGCCTGCTTCCAATAATTCTTCGACCAGTTTATTTATTTCATCCCTTAACGCGTGTGGAAATCTATATTATTTCGCGTTAAGAGAGGATCCTGCTTTAGAAGGCCTAAAAAAGCTTATCCTCACAAATTTTTTTGGAAGGAAAAAACCAACTGAGCTCAGCGAACTTATTGGGATGTTTTCATGTATATTCGAACTTTACAGACAAATGTTTTTAACATGAAACGCTGAATTACAGCCGATTTATAAATAGATTTGTGGGGCGCCTCGTCACTGAAGTCTCCAATTGGCGGGAAAGATGCAACTCGTAATTCTTATCTAAAACCGAAACATCAAAAAGAATTTTAATTTTCATGTATTTTTCTTCTAGGTGAACTTAGAAATACCGGAAGAAATTATGAAATTATAACTTTCTCCAGGTTTAAGGCCAAGTTCCTCCAAACAATTTTCAAAAAATCGAAAATTTTTTTTTCCCATAAATTGCTAGGAAATACTCTTAGAAATAGTATAGAATTAGTCCCGAAGGTCGGCGCGACCGAGAAGTAGGTAGAGAAGAGGGGAGAGCGGTGCGCGCCAAGCGGTAAATTCGGCCGCTCGAGCGCCCTAGGTAGCGGCATCTGCTGCGTGCGTCTGGACTGAGTTATTATATCTCTTCCCCTCTATTTTTCGAGAATATTCTCTCTTCTACAGTTTCAGAAGAGCGTTCTGCGTAGTATACGGCAGTAAACGTGGAATTTTCGTGGTAGTTCGCTTCAGTCCTCGCACGCGTTGGTAAATTTTTCGTTCGTGTGCGCACAAAATTTATCATGGACAGAAAAAGGACGAGGATTACGGCATAGATCGAAAAGGAGGAGTTTTTGTGGTAATCGATTTACTTCAGATGATAAGACTGAAAAAACGAGTTCTGTTACTGAAAAACTGAAAAAGACGATCCCCAACTTGAAGTAACTATCCATCCGTCTTTGACTTACGTGATCGTTCAGTAGTCTGTATTTGCAACATTGCAGCAAAGAGTTGCGTGTGTGAACTGTGGTAAAAAAGTGGAGTTTGGAAAAAGTGACTTAAAAGGATTGGGTTTTTAATTAGAAATCATCTGTAATTGTGAGAAGAGTGAACCAATCCCTTCATCTCCAAAAAGCAAAATGGTTATGAAATAAACAGAAGAATAGTTTATGCAATGCGCTTGATTGGAGTTGTTTTTTTTGGCTTATTAAATTTTTGTGAACTGATGGATATCCCAGCGAGTGCATTAAGTTTAAGTGGCTATTATAAATGCTTACGGCATATTTACATTGCAGTGAAGGCTGTTAGTGAAGTAGTTTTTAAAAAAGCTGCCAAATAAGAGCAAGAAAAGAATAAAGAAAAAGGATTACCAGAAGATAGGCTTACTGATTCACAGCTTTACTTGGTATTGTTAGTTTAATCGGCAAGTATACGAACAAAGTCATAGATGTAGTAGTAAAATCAAAAATTTGTCAAGCATGCAGTAATTATTCCCAAAAGTTTCCGGAAAATACGCCTGAGTTTGATGCTTGGTTTACCGAGCATTGTGAAGCAGGAAATTGTACAAGGGATCATGATGGTAGTGCCGGTCTTATAGAAGTTGAAGGAGTGGAAGAGATGTTTCTCAGGTCTGTGGAGCAGTACGGTGTTATGTATGAATATTATATCGGCGACGGTTACAGTAAAACTTTCAAGCGATTCGAAGAAATTGAACCGTATGGTGAGGCTCTCAAAGTAAAGAAAAAAGCATGTGTTTTACACGTAGGCAAGAGTATATACAGACGTGGTAAAGAAGCTAAAAGAAACCTTGCAAAAATAAAGAGAGCTCTGAAAGCACAAGAAAAAAAAAAGAGGCATTAAAAAGAGGTGAAGAAGTACCCAAAAGGAAGAGAACTAAAAAAAGTGACCAACCTGCAGTAAAACCTTTACAATTCACTGAAGCGCAACTGTCAAAATTATCTGGCTACTTTAAAAAAGCTGTGCTTGCTCACCCCGATTCTGCGGCAGACATGAAGAAAGCAATTCTGGCCTCATTATATCACAAGTGTTCCACCGACGCTAAGCCGCAACACACGTACTGCCCAGCCGGAGCAGATTCATAGTACGGTTATCAAAAGGCAGTAGCTTCAGATAAATTACATAACTTCAAACATCCTCCAGCTTTCGATCAAGAAATTGAAGATCTTTTACAACCAATTTATAAAGAATTAACTGACGAAAAGTTGCTCGACAGATGTTTAGGGGCTAATAGTCAAAACAATAACGAAAGTTATAATTCGTGTATCTGGAACATAGATCCTAAATACAAGTTTGTTGGAAAACAAACACTTAAAATTGCTGCTCTTAGTGCTGCTTGCATTTTTAATGAAGGGCTTTTACCGATATTGAAAGTTATGGAACTTATGGGTGTCAAAATCGGACCGCAAGCAAGGCAGTTCGCTGATAAAGCCAACGACAAGCGTGTTGATCGAGCCGAGCTTGAAGCCACTGAAGCATCTAAAGAACATCGAACTGCTTCTAGAAATGCAAGAATACTTGAAAATGATACCTACGAAAATCAAGAAGGAGTTGTGTACGAAGCTGGAATGGGTATGTGAGTAAAATTCACATTTTTAAGATTTTTCACGAATAAAAACTTTAATCGGCTTTTTCTCGAAACCACGTTTTTTCAACTGGGTGTCACTCGTATTTCAAAACTATTGCACTTATCAACATGCACCAAACGGCATTTTACTCTTTAGATGTCTCCCTATGGTCGGTACTACATTAAAAAATATTCATTGTTATTTAAAAAAGTTATAAACAATTAAAAGTGCAAAAAAAAGGTTGAAAAATTAAAAAGTCCGCCATTTTGTTTTTTTCGGTGAAACTGTTTCATTGTAGTACCGACCATAGCCAATTCGATACAGAATATGAAACCGTTTTATTTTTTACTTTCACATGATTCATTTCCAAGAAATGATGACACCCGCCAACAAATTGGACGAGTTTGAGCAACCATTTTCAAAGCCGCCATTTAAAAAAAAAAAAAATTTCAAATAGTTTAATATATGTACTTTTAGCTGTAAAAAGTTTGATTCTGAAATATTTTTTTTACTATAAATAAAATTTATTTAAAAAAACACGTTTTATTGGTGTAACCTGGCCTTAAAAAAAGTGCTTTTTAAAAAATAAATTATTTCATCTTGATATTAAAGTCGTTCAAAAGGAGTTTTTCAACAACCTGTTTAGTTCAAATATAATACTGAACATACGAGGGTAGTTCAATAAGTCTTTAGAATAAAGTATAAAAACAATTTTTTTTGGGTAAATTTTTTTTTATTTTTCAACATAATCTCCTTGGAGCTCTATACACTTGGTCAATCGCTTTTTAAGTTTTTTTAATCCTTCAGAAAAGTGCGTTTTCGGAAGTTCCTCAAAATAAACACTTACAGAGGCAATGACGTCTTCGTTGTCCGTAAATCTCTGTCCACCGAGCCATTTTTTCAAGTTTGGAAATAAGAAAAAGTCACTGGGGGCTAAATCTGGTGAATACGGTGGGTGTTCGACCAATTCGAATTTTAGTTCTTCAATTTTAGCCATTGAAACGAAGCATGTGTGAACTCGGGCGTTGTCGTGATGAAAGAGAATTTTTTTTCTCGCCAAATGTGGTCGTTTTTTTTTAATTTCTTCTTTCAGCTGCTCTAATAATGATGCATAATACTCACCAGTAATTGTTTTACCCTTTTCCAAGTAGTCAATAAGTATAATTCCACGTGCATCCCAAAAAACTGTAGCCATAACCTTACCAGCTGACTTTACGGTCTTTGCCTTCTTTGGAGCTGGTTCGCCTGTGGAAATCCACTGTTTGGATTGTTCCTTTGTCTCAGGAGTGTAGTGGTGTATCCATGTTTCATCCACAGTCACAAATCGACGAAAAAATTCCTCAGGATTCCGACTTATGCGCGCCAAAAGAGCCTCAGAGGCGACCACTCTATAGCGTTTATTCTCAGCTGAGAGCAAACGCGGCACCCATCTTGCCGATAGCTTTTTCATGCCTAATTTTTCATGTAGAATTGAAACAACTGCACCTATAGATATCCTTGTGGCCTCAGCTAACTCACGCACTTTTAATCTTCTATCCTTCAACACCATATCGTGGATTTTATTGATGATTTCGGGAGTAGTTGCTTCTACGGGCCTTCCTGAACGTGGTTCGTCACTTATTGATGTACGACCACGCTTAAATTCATTTACCCAGTTATAAACCGTTGCTAAGGCAGGGGCAGATGTGCCATGAACTGAGTCCAATTCATTTTTTATCTCATATGGAGTTAAACCCTTTAAATGAAAATGTTTAATTACCGCTCTGAACTCGTTTTTTTCCATTTTTCTTAACAAGCAATTTTTTTTTTCAATTGGTTATAAAAACACGTAAACTCAGAAGATGTGGACTGTGACTGCACCATATATCTAGTCGGGAGTGGTGCTGACTGAAAACAGATGATTTGGAGCGATTCGCGCGCCATCTGTTGGTCATTCTAAAGACTTATTGAACTACCCTCATATCAAGCTTTCAATCGTTCCAATAGGTTGTTTAGTTTTTCTTTCAATCACGCTTTCCAATATAGTGAAATCGTAAAAATTAAACCTTGAGAAAACGCACTTCAAAGTTTTCTATAATAAAAAGTATAAATTCTTGATTGCTTACACTAACAATCTGCTAATCAGCTATTCCTGGTCCATAATAGATCTTCAGCTTCCTCAAAATCTCATTTTGATACATTTTCTCGAGTCTACGAGCCGTACGAGCTTCCTTGCTGGAAAATGAGTAGCGCCTGTTTTCCATCTCGAGTTCTTGCACATTCAGCAACTGCAAAGTACTCAAAACCGCAGAATACCCTTCACTGAACATACCTGCAGCCGTGCAGGCGGCAAGTTCAATGATTTTTTAACCAGAATGCAGATGTTTCGGATTCATGAGCCATACTGTCCAATTGGGCGACTCGATAGAATTCTGCGTGTGACTGCCTAAGCATCGCGTTAAAAGGTCATCATTTAAAAGTTCCTCATAGATTGGGCGAATGTCTTCCTCAACTTTTTCGTGAATCAATCGAGCAGGATACTTAAAAGATTCCAGTTGATTCATGAATTCAGCCTTGCGCCATTCACACCAGCTGTCGGCGACTACCGGACCATTCTCGTGCCGACGAGATTTAACTGTTAACAATAATGATCCAATGTTGATATTATAGCTTTTTTCATCTCTAGGTCAGAATTAATATTCCTTCTAATTGCCAAGCCATAATAGATCGTTAGCTTTTTAATGAGACTTTCCGTCAGGCGCTTCTTACCTTCGAGCTTCTCTTGCTTCTTTTTATTTCGGAGTCGCGTACCTATGTGATTTTGTACGTGTCCCATGCACTATTATTTTGTAACAGGGCAATCGTCAGCATATGGATCTATATTCAGAATACCCGCAAAAGTTTTAGAATCGCCATCACCGATGTAATTTGTATATTTCAGGTCAAATTTTTTTTCGGATTTCGAAAACATTTCCACAATAGAATCCACCTCCATCTTCCCTGCTAAACCTTCGTGATTTGAGGAGTATGATTCTTTGTTTTCTTCATACAATTCTTAAAAGTCGTCGTTTAATTTTTTTCTTTTTTAGGGTACAAGAGTGGCAGTATGCACTTTTCATGACGAGGTCGACTACATTGACACAGAAGTACGCAATCAGAGTTGTTACACCATACAATGAAGTAAAGCCAAATTTTTTTCAGGATCCATCGCCGGACACTTTCAAATGAGTTTCGGTTCTCCTATTTTCTACGTTCTTTTCTTGCTCCTCTTTCACAGCTTTCTTACTGACAAATTTGAACATTGATTCCGACGCTGAATGAAGATGTAGCACTATCGTACGTGGATTTCGACAAACCTTGACACAGATCCATGAGACCCCAAAACATATTGATATCTTCCCGTCCAACATCAAGAAGCTGCATAACGAACACGATCCGTCTATTTATTTCGCAACCGGTATTTATCAACGGTCCTGAATTGATTTCTCTTCGACCGAACATACACGATAGAACAATTTTCAATCCTAAACCTCGATATCCACTCTCTGCAAATGTTAGGTTTTTTTTGCACGATCTGCAGATTACATTATCAGTAATCGCATGAAAAACTGTGAAAAATTCAATAATTCTATAACAATGAAGTGGATTCACAATTATATCTTCGGTGCTCATAGTTGACAATTTTCTCGTACTACTGCTTGTATTCAACTCTTCATCATCTAATCAAGTTGTGAATCTATTACCGTGAAATTTACGTTTCCGCGGCTTCGAAGCACGATTGAAGGTCGATTTTTAAGCTTACGACGTGTACTCGACAAGAATCAGAACAAAACTAATCGTTGATGCTGGAAGCATCAAAGTAGAAACACATACACAGAGAGGTATTATACACCTTTATACTGCAATAAACCGTATTATGGCTCAACACGACACTACTACAAACTCTAAATATTGTTTTGAAAGACCGTTGAACCTTTTCCGGTATGAAATTCGGAGTGTAAGATCGAGGGGTGGATAGCGCGCTCGAGTCTGACCGAGCGCTCGCACACCTACTCGACGCCCCTCTGCTTCGGCTCCGTATCTTCGGAAATATTTAGAATTGGACTCTGTAACTTTGTGTACATGTTCTTGCGTATCTTAGATATCGATTTAAACAATAAAAAAATTCGATTCTTTGGACTTAGTAGTATCTGCTACTCAATGGCTAGACACAACAAACCCCCACCACTGCACCATTCCCCCACCACTCCCACCTTCCCCCTCCTATAACTGAACTCTCACTCTTATCTACTCCCACTCACGTTTTATCCATGATCCTATTCGCTTTACCCCCCACCTTTTGAGTATGAATTTTACCCCCACCTTTTAAGTATGAATGATAAATAGCGGATTAAAAGAATATTTTTTGATTTCATCATTTTTGTAAGCAAGAAAGTTTGAATGAACAGAATATTTTTTAATTTCATAATTTTAAAAAATTGCATGCAAGAAAGTTTGAATGAAAAGTATATTTTTAATTAAAAAAATGTATAATTTCATAATATTAATATATAACAAGCAAGAAAGGGGTGTATACAGGATAGGAAAGGGAGTTGGGTAAATAAATACAAGGTAAGTACAGTTCAATTCATTTATTCGATGTTAATCGTATATTTAATACATCAATGATACTGTTGATATGTAAAGATATTAATTGATAAAATATATCGATAATATTTATTTTGCTAAATGATCATTCACCCTTTGTTTCGTTCGCTCGTGCTTGTAGAGCACTCGTGATAAGATCAAACAAATCGTCGTCCACTAAATTTACAACATCTTTTACAATATTCGGTGTATAATTGGTAATTTGCGCTCCGTGCATAAGAGAGCTTTTATTTTCAATGTTTTCTATAATTTCACGTACGATACATTTTATACTATTCGATACAGATTTTAGATATTCGAGACGCGCGTCGATAGATTTTGCCACATATTCGTCCAAACAATCAAAGGTAACTTTTTTCATAATTATACTATGACGGTACCGTTTACTCAGACCAGGTGTCGTGGATCTTATATCCTCTTCGATTTCGATTGCTTTATCCTGATGACTGCGCGTGAATTTCAACGTCCATCCGGAACCGTAAACCTTCTGATCCATCAGTTCGTCAGCCATCCCACGGAAGTATTTTACAATGTCGCCAAAACTGCTTTTGAACTCCATCCAATTCTCGTAAGAAAAAGCGACCCCGTCGTAGACAGAACCCAACAACCGAACCATCGGTTCATAATGAAGGTCTTCAATGTTACTGTACTCCAGACCAACCATCATCTTCTTCGTATACGACTTGTTAAGGCTGTACAAGGTCTTCAGTATCTGATGTGGATGGTGACGGTTTCGTTGTTGATCAGCCATGTTGTCTTGATCTCTCTCTCTCTCTCTCTCTCCCTCTCTCTCTCTCTCTCTCTCTCTCTCTCTCTCTCTCTTGTACTCGTCTGTGTTTCTCTGATGACGTTTAGAAAACGACTGCCGTAAAATCGACTCGATATAGGCTCTTAATGTGCCAGCAAAGAAGGTGCGGTGGAGGTGGAAATTGCAACGTGTGACACTCGACGTTGGTGTTCCGAGAAGGGAATGAACGACAGTGTGTAACGCGAGGATGATGATACTTTAGACGCAACATTCTGAGTAAATGAAACGATAAGATGTCAAGTTGGCATTATAAGAATGACATTTTAGAACTGCAGATTTGCAAACATCTGACACCGTTTCCAATGAAGCTTCTGTGAGAGTTTTTATAACGTACATAGTGTCTTACCACGCTATCATTTTTCTGCAAGTCGTCAGAAAAATTTCCAAGAAATTTATCGAAACACAAACCGCTGCTCATGTAACGTAAAAACATAATACAATATTGGCCGCATACGTCCGAAGACTGGCTTTGGAGTGGGATATTATTCCAGTGAAATCGCTTACAATTTTTCCGCAAACGATTTATATGATCCGGTATACTTGGTGGTAATCCGAAACTATCAAAATACAAAGTTATTTATCTTCTCTACTAGAGTATAAATATCTTTGTAGTTACCTGGTCGAATTAGCGAACCAACAATGGTAAAATTTTCCACTCTGAGTTAGTTCGACTCGAGTCTCGAGGGGGGAATTCGTTTCAAAGAAATCGCTCTGTCTTCTTTGTCTGGCGACACGTGTTGAAACGTCAGCGGGATATGAACCTCTTTAACCGCAACTGACCATGAACCTTGTAATCGGATCTGCTGTAGCAACTGAGTGATATAATGTGTCGTAGTGTTTTCCGCGAAATAATTCATGCTGCTGTTGCTAGGCAGAATAATGTAAAACTGCTCCTTCATTTCTGAGAAATTTGACTGGCCTCGATCCAAGAATTAAACTTTTCGGGGTATCCTTTCCAGCTAACGAAATATTGCTTTGAGCGGCCCTTACCCCTGCTACGTAAAATGTTGTCGATTTCGAACGATACCACACTTAAATCTTTTCACACTCTACTCAGATCCTCCGCGTAAAAGTGACCGTCAATGTCTTCGCCTGCTAAATCTTTTAAAAAATACACAGGTGGCTGTCGCGTTAGTGAGATGCGCGTAACCTCAAAAATCTCCAAAGTCCATCCACCTTCCTATCCCTTATCGAAGACGGTTCTCGCACGACTGACGCGAACCAAGTCACCAGGCTTGAACCTGACTGGTCTAAAATCGTGGTTACCGTAGCGAAGTTCTATATTTTTTCGTGCTTTGGCAACATTGTATAAGGTCACAGAGGACGGTGTCATCCTTGTCGACGAATGCTTACTGTGATTGTACGACTCTGTGATTTTCTGCAAAACATCGATATATCTTCGGGCATTGTTATGAGTAAACTATCGCCAAATTCGTTCTTTAATAGTTCTTATCAATCTCTCCGCGATAGCTGCCTTTGTATCCGGACTCCGCGCCACTCTATGAGCTATACCATTCTCACGTAAAACCTCCTGCATTTTGCGACCGATAAATTCTTTACCCTTTTCCGTTTGAAGATACTCTGGTTTTCGCCCCTCACTTCTCGATAAGATGCGAAGAATTCCCTCAGCGACGCTTCTAGAAGTTTTTTCCTTGAGCGGCTCTAGTCAGCTGTATTTACCAACAACGTCGATGACCGTCAAAATGTAGCTGTAACCATCGTTGTAAGTTTTCAAGGCTCTTATGTCCATTAAATCAGCCTCCCATACGTCATCCAAATTTCGCACATTGTAACTGCGTCGTGGAAACCGTCGTCTAGCAGGTCGATGCAAATTGTACGCACCCTGACTCTCAAGCCATTTGACGACTGTTTGGCCATCGGATTTTTTGTTTCTACGGCGCGTAGCTTGAAAAAGTTTATCCACAGCCGCGTACACAGCTGGATATGGCTGAATATGGCTGGACATGGTTGTGATAAATTTTTTTCAATATTTTCACTCATTGTCGATCTTTTCCTTTTTCACTTTTTCCTTCTTTTCCTTTTTAAATTGAACTTTAAACTTTTTTTTGTCCTTTTTTGCCTTCTTGTCCACTTTGCTTTTATTTTGACGTTTCTTCAGTGCACACTTGATGCGCGAAAAAAATTTCTCAAAAGTTATTTTGCTAACCATGCAGCAAGCCGTCATCATAGCCAGTGTTCGCTCATCCGAGGGTGTTTTGTACGCGAGCATGCGCGAGAAGGCGTACTCTGCCAAAACACGATCAGCTATACGTCGATCCCCTTTTTTGTCGGAATAGACTAGATCATGTTCACGACACGCATCGTCCAACGGATTGATCCCGACTTCGCCGCGTTCGATGCTTTCTGCCAATTTAGTACCCGGTCCGCAAAATCTGTAACCAGGTACGTGCATTTCGAACGGCAATAGATCAATCATTGCGTCCAATGCACTATTTTTTTCTTCCAAACCATGCCGTTCTACTATTTTGTTTTCTTCTTTACAGGATGCCTCTTCTTCTTCGGATCGAACTGGCCACTCAGTCGACGCCATGACGTAACCTGTACACCGGGTGCTGCAACTCTTTTCTTTTTCTTTCTAACACACTTCTTGGTAGTATTTCGTTTTCGATTATCTTCCGACTCCTCTTGCTCCTCTTGCTCAGTAGATGGCTCGTGTCGTGGCGTATGAAATTTATCAGCAGAGCCATCTGGCGTAGAATGTTTTGGAGGGAGTAAAATCACAGAGCCACCTGGTGGTAGCGTACGAGAAACTACGTTATCCCAAATTCGTTTGTTACCGATGAATTCGCGGGGAATAAACGATTCGCGTAGAGCAATAGCAAATTGAATATGCGCAGAAGGTGGCATACCTTTTCTGATCCTCATAGCATCGTTCATCAAGTCAATTATGTTAGCACCGCGTATACAAACGCCACCTATCGTCACAGCACCATGGGTATCCCAATTAATGTTACGATTGGCCCGTAAGCGTCGCACAACTTGACCAGCTTTTTTTCTAAACTTTGCGGGTACACTCTCAACGATATTCGCGCCGATTCGATCCTCCTCTTCGACTCGCTCCAGATCCGACGTAACCCCGTCGTCGTCGTCGTCGTCGTCGTCGTCATCGTCATCATCATTTTGCATCTGTTGCCGCTGCTGTTGCTGGTGCTGTTGCTGGTGCTGTTGCTGCTGCTCATTGTATACAGGTAAACTTTTCTTTTTCGAATTATCCGTTCCATCACGAGCACCACTACGGCTCTTGGTAACTTTGAAATGAAGATATCGTTGCAGAACAGAACGGTATCGCGCCCACTTTTCTCGACCGTCCTTTCAAACAGTCGAATTTAGTATTTCGTTCATGTCTGCATCCAGTCTAGTCACCACGGTACCTGGTGTCTGTACAGACTTTAACGTGTATCCACCACCACCTCTGTTCACGCGCGTCTGCTGGGTGCACCTGCTCGTGTTTTGGCTCCTGCATTTACATCGCACTCTGCTGCCTCCTGCGTCTGTGAGCCGGTCTGTTGTGGTGCCTGCACAGTGGAACATTCTAACTATAGCTGTGATAATAAATCACAGCTTCCACTGGTCCATCGGCACGGCTTTCAACGTCCAAGCAACAACACCCGGCCAGGTGTTTTTTGAGGTTAAGTGAGGTGAATACGGCAGAGTGGAGGGAGCCAAGCACGAAGCATAAATAATCCAGAGGTACCACTTAATTCTGGACACACAGCACGCAGCGCCATACTATCAAGGCGCCATCTGCAGACTCGAACTGCAACTACGTGACTACCGAGGCGACACCTGCTGCATCCTAAACACACCATAATTACCTTCCACGACTCATCTTTGTCGCCACTAACATCATGGTCGACAACTGCGCCATCTGCGGGGAGGTTCCTAGGAGCAGCAACTCGCTACGTAAGTGCTGCATATGCAATATTACATACCATCCGGCGTGCAAGCCTCTTGCAGTGCTTACCCGCGTACAAAGAAATGCACTACAGCTACAAGCTGAAGCGATAGCGTGCCAGGCATGCATCGACTCGAAGAGGTCGATGTTCGAGTCGGCAGTCACGTGCGCGACGAACGCTAGCAACAACATGAGTGGGAAAGAGAAGGAGCTAGCCGCGTCCACTCCGGCCAATAAAAGGCCTGCAACAGCTGCTCGCACCAATCAGGCGAGCAAGGCCGCGCCCACCAACTCCTCACTCTCTCCGTTGCAGGGGCTAGGCCCCGCCCCCACCAGCAGCCTACTCCGGTTGGCCGCGCAGTTCCTGTGACGTCACTAGGCCCGCCCATTTCCAGCACGGGAGCAGAAAACAGCGGGGAATCCCCGACTGACGTGCCGGCCAAGAGTACGGACCGAGCTAATAATACTTCGCAGTCCTCCTTCTCCAAAAATAACAGCAGTATTAATGACATAAAGGCGTCCGTCATTCGTATGCTAGATAGCACCGCGTTAAAAAAGGGAACAACGGTCTCCTGCCTGGTGGAGTACGCGAATTCTACTTCAAGAAACATTGACAATGCACTTGCTAGACATTGCACCTCTATTGAAGGCAGATTGGAGGCAATTGTAAATAGGCTAAATACGTTACCAGCAGTACATACTTTGGCACTTTCAATTGAATCCAAGCTGCAAAAAATTGAAGAAAAACTGTCGAAACAACACTCCCAGCTGGAGGAGATGAAAAAGGAGAAGCAAGTGCTTTGTCAAGAAATAGATGACCTAAAAATTAAAAATAAAAAATTACATGATAATAACGTCGAAACGAACATTTTGTTGACCAATACAGAGGTAAATTATAACATGTTAATTGAAAAAATCGATAATCTAGAACAGACAAATCTTGAGTCACAGACTAAAATTGATAATTTTATATTAAACGCTTTTGAAAACGATTTCCTAAATTTAACAAATAAAATCAATAGAGTTGAATGTGACAACAAGGAAATAATAACAAAAATAGAAAAAATAATAACAAAAGAAGACTTTACCTCCGTATATACTACTACTATCGACAAAATTGAAAGAAATGTTGAGAACAACCAAAAAGATAACCAACTCACATTAAATAAAATTGAATTCCAAAAAATCGCAGTACTCCCCAGTACACAAAACAATACCGTTCCTCTGATAAGTACAAATAAATGTAATAATGTTACGAGGGTAGTTAAATAAGTCTTTAGAATGACCAACAGATGGCGCGCGAATCGCTCCAAATCATCTGTTTTCAGTCAGCACAACTCCCGACTAGATATATGGTGCAGTCACAGTCCACATCTTCTGAGTTTACGTGTTTTTATAACCAATTGAAAAAAAAAATTGCTTGTTAAGAAAAATGGAAAAAAACGAGTTCAGAGCGGTAATTAAACATTTTCATTTAAAGGGTTTAACTCCATATGAGATAAAAAATGAATTGGACTCAGTTCATGGCACATCTGCCCCTGCCTTAGCAACGGTTTATAACTGGGTAAATGAATTTAAGCGTGGTCGTACATCAATAAGTGACGAACCACGTTCAGGAAGGCCCGTAGAAGCAACTACTCCCGAAATCATCAATAAAATCCACGATATGGTGTTGAAGGATAGAAGATTAAAAGTGCGTGAGTTAGCTGAGGCCACAAGGATATCTATAGGTGCAGTTGTTTCAATTCTACATGAAAAATTAGGCATGAAAAAGCTATCGGCAAGATGGGTGCCGCGTTTGCTCTCAGCTGAGAATAAACGCAATAGAGTGGTCGCCTCTGAGGCTCTTTTGGCGCGCATAAGTCGGAATCCTGAGGAATTTTTTCGTCGATTTGTGACTGTGGATGAAACATGGATACACCACTACACTCCTGAGACAAAGGAACAATCCAAACAGTGGATTTCCACAGGCAAACCAGCTCCAAAGAAGGCAAAGACCGTAAAGTCAGCTGGTAAGGTTATGGCTACAGTTTTTTGGGATGCACGTGGAATTATACTTATTGACTACTTGGAAAAGGGTAAAACAATTACTGGTGAGTATTATGCATCATTATTAGAGCAGCTGAAAGAAGAAATTTAAAAAAAACGACCACATTTGGCGAGAAAAAAAATTCTCTTTCATCACGACAACGCCCGAGTTCACACATGCTTCGTTTCAATGGCTAAAATTGAAGAACTAAAATTCGAATTGGTCGAACACCCACCGTATTCACCAGATTTAGCCCCCAGTGACTTTTTCTTATTTCCAAACTTGAAAAAATGGCTCGGTGGACAGAGATTTACGGACAACGAAGACGTCATTGCCTCTGTAAGTGCTTATTTTGAGGAACTTCCGAAAACGCACTTGTCTGAAGGATTAAAAAAACTTAAAAAGCGATTGACTAAGTGTATAGAGCTCCAAGGAGATTATGTTGAAAAATAAAAAAAAATTTACCCAAAAAAAATTGTTTTTATACTTTATTCTAAAGACTTATTGAACTACCCTCGTAATAATGCGTCTGCTACAAATAGTACTTTACTCGACAATTATAGTGATATAAGCGACACAATTGACAATTGTAATATCAATAATGACGGGATTGTCCAAATTGTAAACAGTAGAAAAAAAACATCTAGTCGTTTGAATAAGTACAATATCGACAATGCTGATGCTGCAGCATTACCTGCACGAAGCACGCGGGTGCAAACGATTGATGGGGGGACAATGCACAGTAAAAACATTAAAAGCGGTAATACGGAGCTCATTATTTCAAACATTTTCGACGGTGATGTCTCTAAGCATGTTGACGTCGCACACGCGATACTGTGCCGTGTCCTTCCATCAACACGAAAAATTGATATAATAGGCACACGCCTGCTTCGGTCAGAAGAATCGACAGCTGCGGCATTAGCAGATACAAATAGCGAACGTAGACGGTCACCATGGGTTGTTACCCTTTCCAGCAGTGCGTTAGGCGAGAAAATAATGCAGCCAAAAAGCTTATCATTGGCTTTCATGCTAGAGATGTCGACATTGCAGTTCTTGACCAGGACACAAGGGACCCCAGGACAATGGGATTATAAATGGGAAAATTTTTATAAATGAATTGTTAACAAAAGAATGTTTTATTAAATATAGAAGTCTCAAGGCCCTTGCGATGAGATTTAATTTTAAATATGTTTGGCATAGAGGGGGCCATTTCCTGGTGAAGAGGCGCGATGGCGACGTCTCTCATGAATTTTCATCTGCGGCTGATTTACAGACAATAGTGGCATCATATACCATTAATCAACCATCTCAAACTGTAAATAATGTAAAAAAAACCGCTGATAATGAAATCGTAATTGATAAAAATGTAATTCCGTCAACTGCGGCAAAAAATTGACTATCCGCAGACACTGCTGAGGGGGTTCACTGTAAGGGACTGAGGGCAGGTTTTGTCAATGTTACCTCACTGATGGGGCACATTGGCATGATTAAACAACACCTTTCAGCTCGTCCTGCCTACCATCTCTTTGGGGTTGCTGAGTCGCACCTTGACCCTGATGTTGGGAGTGATCTCATTCAGATCGATCACTACTCACTACTTAGACTTGATCGCAACAAATTTGGGGGCGGGCTAGTCCTGTACATTCATAACACTTTCAAGGCCAATTTACTATGCAACTCTCCAACAACACAGGAGGGCAGGCCATTTATACCTGAATATTTAATGTGCAGTGTTCAGCAGGGCAGCCTTCCCCCCGTCTTTGTTGCTTTAATATACAGACCACCACACGTACCGATTTTACAGGGCTCTGACTTAACAGACAAACTAACGATACATACTCAAGACTTTAGTCACAAAATTATTATGGGAGATCTGAATGCGAACCTACTCGGAACGTCAGCCGATGCAAAACTTGTTAGGCGGTTGGCTGATGATCTTAACCTTCAAATAATTGATCATGGTGTGACTCATCATCTCACGGATTCTCACACGTGGATTGATGTGATCTTGATAGATAACAATGACGTTGTACTGAGCAGGGACAATCGGCCGGCGCCTTTTGCCAGTCATCATAACATCATAGAGGTCGAGATTGGGGTCGAAACTGCTGCATCCCCTGTGGTTGAATCTTTCAGCTACAGGGATTTTAAATCGATCCAGCAAGACGACCTCCTGTCTCACCTAGCTGACTGTGATTGGTCGCGGATCGATGGTCCCGCGGCGGGTATTGACAGTCAATTAGAGTGCCTCAGTGTCAACCTCATGGCTGTGAGAGATAAAATTGCACCGTTAAAAGAATTCACGCCGAAAAAGAAAACAAATCCACCATGGGTTGATGCTGAACTAATACATCTTTACAAAAAACGTGACTCCGTACGAAGACGCTATGCGCGGACCAATGACGACAGACTGTGGCGGGAGTATCAGGGCCTTGCAGCTGAAGCTGAATTACGAACGAAGGAAACAAGGGAAAGATTTTTACAAAATAAAATTTCTGAAGCGATTGATAATAAGAAAGATATCTGGAAAGAGCTCAAGGCTCTGGGCCTTTTGCCAAAGACAAGAGAGGAGCTTCATGGTTTCTCACCGGAAGAGCTCAATGCCCACTTTGCAGGGGTGTCGATCTCCCAAAATGAGGGTGATGAAGAACTTGACAACGTCCTGACCACTGCCAGTGATGACGGCTTTGTTTTCCGAGAAGTCAGCTTCTCGGACGTGGTTCTGGCTGTTGCCCACTTCTCATCACAAGCCAGAGGGGAAGACGGCATTCCGCGAAGTATAGTGGCTAAAGCTCTTCCGTTTATGGGAGATCATATTGTTAAGATCTTTAACTCCTCTCTGTCCAGTGGCATTTTTCCGGGATCTTGGAAGGGAGCTCAGTTGGTGCCTTTGAAGAAGAAGCCTGTCCCATCTACGGTGTCAGATTTCCGACCAATTGCCCTACTGAGTTTCCTATCTACGGTCCTTGAAAAAATAGTACACGACCATATAACTGACTTTTTACGAGAAAATAATACTTTGGACCAGTTGCAGACTGGTTTTCGACAGAATCACAGTACACAGACAGCACTACTAAAACTGACGGAAGACATAAGATCAGGCATTAACAACAACAAAAAACTATTAACTATTTTGTTAATGTTTGATTTTAGCAAAGCATTCGACACCATCTCACACACTAAACTGCTGCGTAAGCTGATGCGCATGGGATTCTCCAGGAGTGTTCTCCTGTGGCTTAAGACATATATTATGAGGAGACGACAGAAAGTCGTCACAAATAGAAACGGGGATTCAGGTTGGCTAACCACCAATCTTGGCGTTCTACAGGGCTCAGTACTGGGACCCCTGCTTTTCAGCCTGTACATAAACGACTTACAAGACGCACTCGACTTAGATGGTGTTGAACACATACTTTACGCTGACGACCTGCAAACCTACACACAAGTGACCCTGAAGGGTCTTCGTGATGGTATCAGTCGCATGTCGGCTGTAGCACAAGCAGTGTCGAACTGGGCAACGTCAGCTGGCCTACGCCTCAATGTCGGCAAGACAAAGGCGATCATTTTTGGATCTGATCATAACATCAAACAGGTTCAGAACCTTGACTTGCAAGGCATTGAGATACAGACCGGCGTACACGTTCCCTTTGTCGATACAGTCACCAACCTCGGCGTGGTGATGGACGGAAGGTTGACATTGAAGCCGCAACTGAATGCGGTCAGTAGAAAAGTAAATAGAGCTCTGTATAGCTTAAAACTTTTCCGTTCAAGCACCACAGAGATACTGAGAAAGCAGCTGGCATGTGCACTGGTACTACCTCACTTAGACTATTGCTCAGTGGTTCTTCTTGACGTGTCAAGGGAGCTCCAGTCACGACTACAACGTCTACAGAATGCATGTGTGAGATACATATGTGGTGTTAGGCGAGATGAGCATATCACCGCCTACAGGAAAAAACTGCACTGGTTAGATCTGAAGGTGAGGAGGGAGTATTTTATGGGGCTGCTGCTTTACAAAGCGGTTGTCATGCGGCAGCCACCATATCTTACTGCCCTCTTTGAAAAAAACCAGGCCAGGACTTCAAGTAGGGGTGGTATGAAAGAGCTCTCGGTTCCGGGGTCGCGCACCGATAAGGGCCTTTTCTCATTTAGAGTTCAAGGTGCGCACCTCTGGAATTCGCTCCCGAGCAGTGTGAGGTGCCTGCCATCTTTTTGTAAATTTAAAACGGCGTTTAGCAGGCACCTTAAGCAATTACATGGTGAAGAGAATGTATAGAGGTGACTCTGATATTTATTTAAGCTATTTATTTATTTGAATTATTTATTTATTTAATTTATTTATTTATTTAAATTTATTTATTCGACTTATTTATTTATTAATTTATTTATTTATTAAATATGTTTAGTGTTAGGTGTGAATGTATTTATTAGCATGATTGTTAAAGTGTCATGAATGAGTGTGTTTTAAATTTTAACGTGATAGTATACGTAAAAATTTAGCAAAGTATGTGTATGTATTCTTTTATTTTTATATGTTATCTCTATTGTATTTATTTTATTCTATGTATTATTTTTTGACGAAGCGTGTTTCTGTGATATCTGACTATGACTAGTTCATTACATTTAAATTTTATAAACTGACGAACTAATAAAGCGAATAATATTATTTTAGTAAGAAATGCAATAAGTGAACGTTAAGATAACAAATACATAAATCGACTGATATTTTAATTATAACTACATGTACATGCAATTGTAAGATGTTGTCTCTTGATGAATAAAAAGTATATCTATCTATCTATCTATCTATCCACCTCCTCCTCCTCCTTCGTTTGCTAAAACACTTTGCAAACGATCCACGTTTTCCTGCGGCACAAGTACCATCTTTCTGACATGTTCCATATTTTTATTTTCTTTCTTTCTGTTTCTACCCACTGAGAATATTGGTCAACACAGTCCGGATAACGGGAGCCATTAGCGCTGGTAAAAGCCCACCGCGTTGCACTATGAGTTTTTTCTTTTTCGTCAGACTGACGCAAGGTTCGGACAACTTTCGTAGAATTTTCACGTGTTTTCGTAAGCGCGACTTGTGTCCTCTCTCTAGAGGCACGTTACCAATCAGCACATTCAGAGCGCACTCGCAAATATGTCGAACCAATTTTGCATCAGCCGTTTGTAAGAGAGCCTTTCGGTGCTTTTCGTTCAGATGATAGAGAGCCTTCAAAATACAGGCCTCCTTGTGCGCAAAGGGCTGCCTCTTGTTGCTGATGCTGCTGCTGCGTTGCGATGGATCCATTACAGAGACACGATCGGCACGTGATTCGATGTATCACTGCCGTTAATTTTTTGTTTGTTGCGTGACACATAGACGTGGTGCTGCTCGTCGTCTGGAAAGATACAGGTGCGAAATCGACAATTGTCGGGGGTGTTCTGTTTCAAGCCTAGCAAGAGGTAACCGTACAGTTTCGAAGTGGCGTCCCAGTAGGCTTCCTGCAAAAATCGTGGATCCTCCGGACACAGTTGACGCGAGAGGTGCTGTATCTGAGATCTATAGCGCAAATTCCTGAATACGACGATATATTGCGCATTCAAAGATATATCGCGTTGACTTTTACCCTGATGAAAGACGTTCTGAGTAATGAATATTACCGAGAGTGAATGATGATGGGACGCCTTTGAAAAAATGTCGACTATAGTTCCACTGGACGACGACTCGCGCATCAAGTCGTCGATGATCACTAGATTGGGTCTCGGATCGCCGGCGTAGTCGCTACTTTGCGGCAGGCCCTCGCGAAATTCAACGTTCTTGCCGAGATCACGGTAGCCCACTTGCCACTCTGAGTAGTAGACAATGATGCGTTCGATTCGTGTGTCGCACATACAATCCAGATCACGTAGAAACTTTTTCACAAACACAGTTTTACCGCATCCTGTGGGGCCGCACAGAATGGACGTAAACGGATGCTTCCATCGCACGTCCATAACTGCTACTGACGCTTTCGTAACCCCTTCCTCTGCCGAGGAGTTCTTAGCCTGCGGTGAGGGCCCCGCGCGCGCCCGCTCACGAGGCCATGAGCGCTCTGACAAGGTTCGCTCTGCGCGGCCAATCAGCTCAGTGGTAACGCGACGGCCGGCCAATCAGCTTTTTTCACCGCGGACAGTGAGCTCAGTTGTGGCGCAGCGATCGGCCAATTAGCTTTTATCGCTCGACGTGCCGTCGCGAGCAATCAACTCGGATTGGATAAATCATTTTTCCGCTTGTAGCGACATCTATGGGGCGGAGTTAAGTTGAATTTCACTGTACCTCGTCAGCCGTCGCCGGGCAGCTCTTGAAGCCGTACGGATAACTCCGGTAAAACGCATCCCGCGGATCAAGCTTTTACATTACTCGTATTTTCACATACAAAACTCTTGAGCTCCTCGTTTTGTGAGATTTCATTGTCGAACTCGCACTCCCATTTCTCGATCAGATGGTAGGTACCTGACCTTATCCTGCTGGCAATTGCCAGTGTTCTCTCGTACCTGTCGTCCATCGAATCACCGCTCACCAAAGCCACATCTCGGTTTATCCTAAAACAGCGAGGACAGCCGTGCCAAAAACAGCCGTGAAACTGAAGTACAATTCCCTCGAAATTCTCACCGTCGCGCGGTAAACTGTAGCCATCGACCATGATACCCGATGATAATCTTTTTTCACGTCCTCGTCCTGCGTGTTGGATAGGGCTACAGAGAATACGCCTCTCCATCCAAGAGAGCCAGTGCACAGCTTTCTCAGATTGATTGTCTACCCATCTGTAACCGCATGGTGGTACGACACCTATAAAATTTTTTTTCAAAATTTTTTTTCTAAACACACTTATACAAGAAGACGCTATAGTCGTACACTCTGCAAAAGGATCCACACAGAATTTCATAAACGTTTTACGAGTAGCTAAGCATGCCAATCTCAAAATCGATACGTCCTGTTTGCAATATTTAACAATTTCTCTTTGAAAATTGAAAGTGTATCTGCTTTGTAGTTACAGTTGTTCGTCGTACCATTTTGAAAATTTCTCTCTCTCCTTGGAGCTCATTGCGTCTGGCTCATACGAGTTCAGAGGTGGTAAAGGACCTTCGTAAGACTGGTCTTTTGGTGTATTGAACATGTGCGGAAAATAACCTTTTTCTATTTCAGACAAGCCGTACGATTTGGGTAGACTACTTAGAGGCATGTGAAAGTAATTTAAACTATCGATAAATTTCGTTTTTAAAATCTCCATTAAAATTATTTTTGAACCGCTTATCACCACGAACGGAATGACTCGTTCGTCATTGTATCTCTCAACAACGTATTTGAATACAAATTACAAGATCAACAAGCTGTTTTACCGGTTCATCGTTAAACACGTATTCGCGAATACCACAAAAGTCGCATCTGATCGAGACATCTTCATTCTCTATACAGTAGGAGCATACTTGTTGCACGACACACAAGTCTGGAGTGTGAACTTTTTTCTCCTCGTCACCCAGTGCAGATTTAGATTGTTGAGTTTCGAAATCGTAAAATAAAAATAAAACTCGCTTTTCACGTTCTTCTGTCTTGATTGGCTGTACATAGCACAGGTGTTCAAATGGTAATCGTAATTTACACGTTTTACAAAAAGCTATACCACACTCATGTGGTTTTCCATTCATTACGAGAGCTGTTTTAAAACAAAAGCGACAAATTCTTATTCTACTACACACGTTACTACTTTTATTATAAGATCCTATTTTAAGATGATTTTCAAAACACGTATCACCAAAAAAAATCTTAAACAGATATCGCATTTTTTTTAGATTTTCCGCCGTATTACACGGTGGCAACGACATACACTTGTAACACTTGTTGGAACATCTATGCTCCCCGACACGCCAATAACTTTTATTACACGGTATGCAATAGCCAGCGTTACCGCTAGCTCCAATGAGATTTAATATCGGTTGGTAATGTTTTGAGCGCTCGTAATACATGATTTGTAATGTATGAACTATACACCCGTAAGTGTCGATGACAAAGCGCGAACCGTCGTAGAGCGGCGGGTGTCCATGCGCAAACGTCGAAAAGTTATAGACTACTAGGGCTGTACCACGAGTGGTAAAAAAATCTTGAAACTTACGAATTTTTGCGAATCCGCATCCTTCAATCGGTACCCGAACGTTCGCCAAATTTACAATTTCCTCGGCAGCGTCTTTTTGAGCTCTTGATTGACTGTGACGGATCAGGTTCCAATAGCGATGTAAATCACCTGTGCGTATTTGTCCTCTGACAGCATAGGCATAGGCAGCAGCTAGACTGCGCGGTAGACAAAGATCATCATCAGTTCTTATTGTAAGAATAGCTTTTTTATTCACTGATTCCTCGGTTAAACGTACGCGTCCACGTCCCAACAATTGCACAATTGATCGACAGTCTGCCATTGACGTTAAATTCACTTGCACTTTGCACCGCACTAAATAATATTCTCCAAAGATCTTCAACGACAAAATCCCTAATAGGTCTGAACGATAACCAGAGTGGACCGTGATTGAATCGCTCCGAATTGATTGTTACTCCTATGAAATCGGCTGGTGCACCTCTGTTACAAAGACGTCGATGGAGATCTCGCATGCAACCTTCTAACCAATTGTAAAGATCTGTGTTTGCCGGGGGCTATGGTATGATTCCTTGGATTTCTCTTCCTTCGTATCCAAAACGACGATAGAAGTGTACTGATTCATTTTGAATTATGAATCGAGGCCGTACTCCTTCTCCAGTCCGATTGATAAACTTATCTTGATCTGCTGGTGATGGTATAGATCTTTGTACAACCATCGATGATCCAGCTTCTAAAACTTAAGTATCGTTGTACTGTATAGTAGAAAAATGAATTATTTTTTTATAGTTCATTCAATACTTACGATTTGGTGTAGCATAGTTATTATCGTTGATGGATACAGCCACGCTTGTTCCTGAAACTAAAGCATTGAGCCTGCCATTATAAGTCTAAATTATTATTATTATTAGAAGTCTTATATTGACAAGAACAGTACTTACCATTGTTCGCGGATAATGTACATTCCGTCGACTGTCTCTGATCTACAGCGGAACTCATCTCAGTTTTTAAAACTGAAGTATGGGGATGAGCAATAATTAAAAAAAATATAATCATTATAGAGCATTCGATACTTACGATTATTTCCATTTGAGGTCGACGGTAAGACTTGTTCATCGCTTCTCTCGTTATTATTATCGTTGACGGATGAGGTTAGGTTTGTTTCTGAAACTAAAGTATTGGGCGTGCCATTATAATTCTAAATTATTATTAGAAGCCTTATATTGACAAGAGCAATACTTACCGCTGTTTTCATTTGATGTCGACGGTAAGATTTGTTCATCACATCTCAATATAAACTCGTCCCCCTGGATATCGTTTAACATCGGTCTCATTACTAAAACATTGGTTATAAAAAAATTATTTGTAAAAAGAATAAAAAATGAGAATCTTTTAAAATGTAAAAAATTAGTACTTACGGTAACGATGAATCATTCGAACGGCTAGTGGATCCGCCTGGTAGTTGCGTTGCCGTATCGCAGTCACGGCAACCGACAGAAGATGTTGATTTTGGAAAAAGCCAACACAATACATGTGATATATTGTTGTTGGTCTACAATGGAGCAAGAGGAAATACAGCTTTCTGCATAAAATCTCCACAGGTAACTGTTGAAGATTGGAACACCATGCTCTACCGCACATTGTTCGAATATGTGACTCTTTAACTTTGGCAATATTAAGAGCATGCCCTAATATTTTTACTAAAAACGCGACACTAACACTCTCCATTTTTTTTTTTACGAACTTGGTTTGCCGACTTCGACTGACCAAAAGATACTGACAAGATGTGTGCATGTAACACGTTAAATACAGCGTCCATATAGCATACATGGTGGGGGAATTGAATCGGGTCCCAACGCTATTTTTCGCTGATTCTGCTGATGATGAACGTTTCCACATAAACGACACTGAAACTAATATGCAGCTGCACTCATTACTCACGTACACGTACATACATTCTTTTCTCGTGAAACTGCTACCTCTTCACTTTTAATATACGAAGAAAAGACTTCTTAGAATAACGAGTCGTGGGTGCCACACGAACTTCGTCTAAAACCCGTACGCTATAGCTTCATATATCCTTTGTCTTTGGCAGACAAGCCAAGACAGTGGTGATAGAGACTTTGTCAGCGTTATCAGATTTCGTGCTGACTCTGATAATATCGAGAAATTTTTTCATAAGCGTTCTCCATATTCCTTGAACGCGACTTTTATTTAAAACGATTGTGCACGTGTGTTGTGTCGCATTACTTTCAAAACCGTTATGTCTGTCGAGGTGTTACGACTGCATTTTTTTTTCGCAGAAAGTCTTCTTTGCGGAAGAGCGATATTTAACCCAGACAATATCATATCCAAGAGTACACGTGCGCGGTTAGTCATGATTCTCGGACCGTTAAGTAAAAGAAGGTAAGCACCACAGTTTAGTAGCTTTAAAGTCTCGGACCCGTCAACATCGAATTGTGCGATAAAAGTGTAACCCCGCGAGCTAATTAAAATATACATTTTTGAAATATTGGCTGACGCATATCGAAAAATAAATAAAAATCTAAATTTATAATTTCTAAGGAATTAGTAGTCACTACAAAAAAGTGTAATCCCGCGAGCAGATCAAATTGTAAATTATCGAGATAGCGATTATCGATTGTCAAAAAATAGTGATGAACAAAATCAAAATATATGGTTAATAAAGACTTATATCTAGCTACAAAAAAGTGTAATCCCGCGAACAGATCAAACTGTAAATTATCGAGATATCGATTATCGATTGTCAAAAAATAGTGATGGACAAAATCTAAATATATGGTTAATAAAGACTTATATGTAACTACAAAAAAGTGTAATCCCGCGAGCTGATCAAACTATAAACTGATAGACAAAATCTAAATTCACGACATTTCTCACGGTAATAGAGGACACTTTTGCAGCTGCACAGTGTAAATGATCGTTATTAAAATATGATACCGGCGATGAGCAATGGAGTTGGGCGAAAATACAAATTCAGCTTTCCCCCGATGTGTATTGCAGCTACACTGTATGAGTCATCAGTAGTGAGAGACAGTATAGAGATGCAACTGTAACGAAAACCTGTAGTCAGCTGTACGTGTTTCTCTACGAAAATAAAATTTTTAGCTGATCTGCCACGGAGATGAATCACGGTGTAGCACACTGCAACGTAGAGTTTTGCACCATGGGAAAACTACCGCGGCATCTTACTTATAAAGGATCAAGCATCAGTGCTTTTTCATCTCGCGAAGTGTACGGTGGTTATAATGCGCGTGTATAAAACTAATCGTAGCAGTGGTGAGTTACGGGGTACTTACGCGTGCGTTATACACGCAGCTTCTGATTCCGAAGATAGTACTGTAGATGTAGAGGCACTAAACGTCGATGATCTACCTGTGAGTAGAACCGAGACAGCAATTTGGGAGATATTGACGGCTGATTAAGAAAATACTAGTGATACGGATTATTTTATGAACAATAAAAATATAGTACTGATTCACGAAGAAGAAGAATCAACATCCGAAGTCTTATCAATAGAATCAACTTCTAACACCGTTGCAGTAGAACATCTCCGTCTATTAGAGCAACTGACGAATGAAGACGTATCCGATAGCAGTATCAGTGCGTATTCTGAATTCTGTGCACCCATCGAATAATTTTTTAATGTTAGAAAAATTGATAAAGACAACAGAAGAAAGAAAGAAAATAACACGGAGTGATTTTTGTGGTCAGTGTAACAAACGTTATTGGCGTCAGCTTAAGAAACAGTACAAAAAGTGGCAATATTGCTATAAGTGTCGTACATGGTTGTGCCCACAATGTGCACAAACCTTGAAGTGCTTGTGTGATTAATAAATAAAATAATATTATAACAAATACTTTGAACAATTTTAAATTTTATTTTCTGACAAGTGTGTGTGCTGTATAAGGAGGTAGTGAATAAGAGTGTTCTACAGGTACAATCGACAAAAAAAAAGGTTAGTATTTTATAATTACAGATAAAAAAATAAGAGTAGTGTATGTACCACTCGTTTATGTACATATATACGTGTGCGTGTGTGTGCTCTCTTATACCGCATTACGTATATACACATATATGTATGTATGTGTGTGTGTATGTTTCTCTCTCTTAAACATCTTGTGTGTGCATATATGTGTGTGCGGTCGTGTGTGCGTATGTTTGCGCGTGTGTGCGTGGGTGTATGCGTGTGTATGTGAGTGTGTTTACACGCACATGTGTGTTGAGAGAAAGACTTGTGTGCGTTGTACGGGAAGCGCTTGGCATATGTGTGTGGATGTTTGCGGGCGTGTGTGTGTGTGGTTTTGCGTCTGATAGAGAGAGAAAAGGAAAGAGGGAGCTAGAGGGAGAGAGCGTGCCGCCACGCACGAATCACCGCTACAGTATCGCTGTGACAGTGCGCGCGTATGTGTGTGTCTGTGCGTATGTGTGCGCGTGTGTACGTGGGTCTGTTTAGAGAAAGACTTGTGTGTGGATATTTGCGTGCGTGTGTGTGTTGGTAGGCTTGCGTGTGCGCATGTGTAGAGAGAGAAAGGCTTGCGCGCATGGTACGGTGAACGCTTGGGCGTGAACCACCGCTATCCATGTATGTGTGGTATAGGGAGAGAGAGAGATAGAGAGAGAATGAGAGAGAGAGAGAGAGAGAGGAGAGAGGGAGAGAAAGAGAGAGAGAAAGGGAGAGAGGGAGAAAGGGAGGGAGAGACAGAAGTATATGCTACACAATCGCTATGACATTAGCTAACCCCCCACCAAATGTACACTCTTCTGCCTATTCCTCCACAAAACTGTTGGAGGAGGTAGGTGGAGGAGTGGGGGTTTGTTTAGTCTAGCCATTGTTTAGCACATACTACTGGACTTCCTAAAACAGAATCTCCCCTTACTTGGGTCATCGTCAGTAGTTGGAATTCTATGGAAAACTTGGTTAGTACTCTTTAATTCGTCGCTTGGTATATGAAAGCAATCCTTATATTTATTTACTAAATTTATAACGTAATCTTTTTATACTTGATCTTATCCAGCTAATCCTAAGTATTGTTCCATATTCCTATTTTCTATATTAAATATTGGTATGGCTTTTTGAGTGAATAAATAATTTTCAAAACTAGTAAAACTATTCGTATTTCCTACATAATCTATTCTTAAATTTATAATTGTGTCTAAATGTGAAATAAAAAATTGACGCTTAACACCAATAATAGAAGTTTCATAAAAACTATCGTAATTTTCGAAAAATTCTTGTCGAACAGTTTTTGAATTAGCAACACTATTGATGTCGCTAATACTTACATTTAAAGGTATAGATGAACTATCAGAATATTTTCTACGGTATTGATAATTCCCTACAATCAATTTCCGGGAATCAAAATCTATGATTGATTCTACTCAATTTAAATAGGTCGCATCTAAAATTCCTACCTCGGGCAATTTAGAACATAATAATCGAAACAGATTTTTAATAAAAGTAGATAAAAAATGACAACAACAAAATAAGGTAAAATTATTAATATATAAAAATAAAGTGAATTTAAAAAGAGATACAAATATTATATCATTGGGGCCTGCGGCGGCTCAGTCGGTAGAGTGTCGGATTCCCACGCCGGTGACCCGGGTTCGAATCCTAGTCTCTGCCGATTGATACAAGCACCTCTGTAAAAATTACATGTGCTTTGTTTACAAACACACCGCAGACCCCCGTCGTCGATTAGCACCACATGGAAGCACAAACATGGCGACGTTAAATAATAATAAAAAAAAAAAAATTATATCATTAATTAGTGGTATATATATATAAAATAATTAGTAATTTCAACAAAAATCTTATATAAAATAAATTTATGGAAAATCAGTATCTATAATTAATTATAACAATATTTACTTTATTTATTTAAATTTTTTTTTATTTTTAGAAGGGGCTTCATTTAGTTAACTTGTTCCAATAATTTAAATAATCGTCGACGATATTATCGACAAAGTATCCGTGACTATCCTTCCTGATATAAGGTACAAAATTTGATTTTATATATGCAAGTTCTGCGGCTGAGCTTATATTCGGATAAAATATGCTAGATATTTTATAATACGTAGCAGGACAAACAGAACCGTCTACTAATTCTAAATACTAATTCAAAAGATTTATTTTTAAATTCCACGGTACGCACTGCACCCGTAGAGATTCCACCAATATGACTGAAATATACTTTACAATAATTTTTATTTATGGATGCTACCGTTCTTGCTAAAGTAAATGAAGCAGTATAGTGAAATCTGAAAGTTTGAATTTCTGCTATACTTAGTATGGCCATTAAATTAACTTTACCAAAAAGGAACTTCCCCCTTTTTTATATAAGTTATTGTTCAATATATTGTAAAAGTACTCTGTATGTTATTTATTTCTTTACTAGAATGAATATGTAGAAAAGTTATTTTTCAAAATAAATCATTTAGATTGCACTATTCCTCTATTCTAAAAGATCAACGTTTTCCATACCCATGGACACGGAACGTAATGCGATGTTTAAATTCCATACAAAAGTTCTTATTTGTTTGATTCAATCCTTAAATACTTCTATACAATTTTAATAATGATGATAATAGGATGCCTAAATTTATTTAACTGATAAAACAGAAAGAGGAAAGTAAGAATAAAATTAACAGAGTTATATAAGTATACTTTATATTCATTTAATTTTAGAAATATCTATTACAAATATATACCATTACTATTAATTATTTATTCATATATATATATACAAAGCTATCAAGATCAGCGAGCTGACGGAGGAGCTCCTTAACTCGTTCGTGCAATATCGACGCTATTTCGGATTCAAGCCTATTTATTAGATATTCTTCGGATCCTTTTTCAAAATTACTTTCTAAAAGTTCTAAGTGAATTTTAATCTTATTTCGTTCGGTCATAAAAGTTTTACTAATAGGAAGTTTAAATAAATTAATACTATTTCAAAAATATATAAACAAAAGTAAACAAAAATGACTTCAATTTTTAACGTATAAAATGGTATATTTAAATTGAATCAGATTAATATTTCTTCTATAATAATAAAATAAAAAACAGATTAATATTATTTTTTATAAAATCGTTTACCGGAGTCCAAATAATTCCGCTTTCTTTTTAAATTAACGCGATTTTCTTTTAATTTTCATCAGAACTGTCCTTGACTATTTTCGGAATTGAATAAATGGCAAGTTCACATATTTTACAACATTTTTTCCTAATAGAATAATCTCGAAGTTTTCCTGGTAAACTATTAAGGAAATTCTTAATCCACTCCGTAGATTCTATTCGTGGTATAGATTGTACTACTTCTTCCTTAAGGTCCTGGTTTGACTCCCAATCCGGATCGTGGTGTACAAAGTTACACACCGGGTAAAGTACATTACGGAAAGTTTCTAATCTTTCATCAAAGGGCCTACCTTCGATAAGAATGTTAGGCAGTTGATTGTTAGCAATTGGCGCGGCTATTTGTATTTCCGCAGCCTGGTTTGCGGCTAGCGTGGTCTTCTCTGCACTACGCTGAACTCGGTACTCATCTAAAGGCAACCACACTCGGCGCCTATGCAACTCGCCTGATTCACGTCTAGGACGATTCGTAAAGTAACCTACTTGACCGTTTTACACTAAAAAATATCAAATAAACAAAAAGAAATATAGCATCACTCTAACTAAGTCTAGCTAATTTCTACTTATTAAATCGATTGATTTTGAAAATTGTATTAGAATGTTTTACTGAATAAAATAAAAACTACGAGTGCAGATATCAGTTGGTTTCAATCGTTATTGTCACAAATAAGGCCGATTGTACATAGAATAATGGTACCGGTACTCGACCAGCCCCTAATAATTAGTTATTTTGTTATAATATTAGAAGGAAAACAATCCTTAAAATATAAAACAAAGGTAGTCGACTATAAGTTAAGTGGTCATTTGCTATGGTCCTTACCCTAGCTATATTTTTTATTTATTCTTTTTTTATTTATTTATATCTTGCAACCGTTTGAGAATAATGCCGTAAGTAAATTACATATATATATAAAAAAATATACGAAAAATTATTGTAGAGTGAAATATTCCAAACTAGATTGGGTTTAAATAAATTTTTTTTCGAGCTATCGGAAGTAACGTATAGGAGAAAATATAATTGAAAATTGTTATAATCCAAATATATATAATTATTTCTAAAACCGGTACCCTGGTATATCTCTAAGCTGGTATTTAGCAAGATATTAGCTAGATTTTCTAAATCTGCTTTAATTATGATTAAGGAGTTAACTAGAAATCAGTTAAAACGACATGTCTTTTAGTTAATTTCCAGTTAGATTCTGCTTAATATTCTAGTTAATACAAAATTGATAAAATAAGTAATTTATGTATTTAGTTAATAATGGAAATAACAACAGTTTTGTAAAAATCAAAGTAATACAATAGACACTAGTAATTATACTACAATTAAGTGTTTTACTAAATTAAAATTAAAATGTACTTTAAATAGCTAGTAGTAAAGTAGGTTAGGTTATGTGTTTACATAAATGGTGCGTAAATTTAAAAAGTATTATTTACACAAAAGGTACCAAATCCTCAAGTAAAATTGAAATGTCTTAATTAAAGAAATTTATGTTGTAAATAATGGAATACATGTAGTCATATAATTATTATTATTTTAAAACAAGAATAGAAACAGAATAATATAAGATTTGACTAATTTTAGAGAATAAGTAAACAAATATTTGTAATTGAACAATTACGAAATTTTATTTTCAACATCAATCATAACATTTTGTTGACAAGTTATGATTGCCTAATTTTCGGAAAGGAAATTATTAGTTATCAAACCTTTAGTATTGCACATGCGTATTTCTATGTGCTCATAAGTTATTATTTATGAATAGGAATATTTATTTTGGCGGCGTACTATATTCAACATTCAATAAAGTATAATAATATGTTTTTTTTTAAACTAATTATTGTAGAAACAAAATATAAATAGGTTAAATTTGCGGATAAAATACGTACTTGCTTAAAGCATATGCTTAAGCAGATTCTAGTCAGATATTAGCTATATTTTGGCTTATTGATAGTTTATTAATCTGGCTAATAATTAATAACCTAAACAGATATTCTGACCAACTTTCTACCATAGTAATAACGGCCTGATTGTCGATTAACCTTTGCATCTGAGAGAAGTGTATGTAGTAAAGCTTACCATTCTTGCTTTGTAAGCAAGCCTTTAGTTATTATAACTATTTTTATTGTTACCTTTATTAAAATATAGTTCATTCTACAAAGTGAAATAGTCAGGAGTCCTACTGTCAAATATGAGGTTAGAATCTTAACTTGTATAAACTAGATTGAGAGCGTGATCAATAAATGCTTCGATGAATCCAGCATTTTAAATGTATTTATAAAAAAATAAACCATCGGACAAAAAGGCTTAACTATAAGCTTCGTCAATATTATTCTATTATTAATTATACTCTCTACTAAGAGGAATCGTCAGTCTAATAAGAAAAATTAGTAATATCAAATTCCCGAGATAAACTTAGTTAAAACTTACTTGGACTTACTATATACTTCTCTCGGTATAACAAGTTATTTAATAGAGAAGTTTATAACGATATATCTTGTTAACAAATTGAGGATGCTCACCGGCTAATCGATTTGTAATATTGTTGCTTTAACTTTGACAGAAAGATATTAATAGTATTATTTATGCACCCGTAAAACAGTAAGAACCGTGCCGGTACCAAAATGAAAATAGGCAATGTAAAAGTTGTAAGGCTTAAAGTGGTTTTCAAAAGTTTTTGTTTAGCCCACGATAAAATTCAGAAAAATTACCTAATATTCATATCAATAAAAGTACATAAAAAAATGCTAACTTTTGTCCGAAATACATCAATCAATATTTGGAATAAATATTCAAAATGATTCACAGAATATGTTGACGCAGATCAACTTTAGCGTACTGGAAGACTTGAGTTTGAGAGAATCGAGCCTTTGCAAAACAAGTAAAAAATTCTAATATTTTACATATTGCATCCTTACACCGCACATATTAAAATTTCTTTTTAAATCATTCATGTATCAAGTATACTTAGTACTATATCAGGTAACTATATTAAGTAAACAATAATGAATTATAAATATACTAAACTTTCAAGTCTTCATTCTGTTTGGTAAAAACGAATAACGATAAAACTTATTTTTAATGTATTACTTCCACTATAAAGCAAAATATTTTTTTGTTCTAGGACTACTTGTGTAAAGAACGCTTTTCAGCAACAAGCTAATAATAAGTTAACCAGATATTTTTTGGACAAAAATTACCAGAAAGCTACCTTAACAATTAAGGTATAGGTTAAGCGAGTGTAAAAGATATTTTAATTTATAGCCGCAGAAATTAATTGTATATTTCCCTGAAAAATTAATACGTTGTAAGGAGTTACTATCTATTTTACAGAAAACAAAAAAAAATTTAATTAGCGGTCCTCTTTAAAAGATATGACTAAGTAAACATTGTTGCATGTGTTATTAGTATATCTATATTGTGGCACAATTTGTAGAAAAGTTTATATTGCACTTAGTTTTCTGTCTTATTTCAAAACCTTCGGAATACTTTTGATGTTTCAATATTTGAATTATGAATTGAAGACATTAAATTATTATTAATGCCATTTAATGATGAATTGAAACATAAATTAACTTTTAAACCTTCTTGTCACTCGTGAACTACTTTAAACATTTAAAAACTTTAATATTTTCATATTTATAAGTATCTCTCTAAAACGCCAGGAATCCTTATTTTGTTATTATGTGCACATAAAATTTGAACGGTTCTCTTAAAAATGCCAAGCAACTTATACTGAAAGATTTGAAAATTTTTTATATACGGGGTTAGCACGGATTTTGGACGGATTTAGGGCCGATTTAGCACAGATTTATCGCGCTCATCGTAGCAATAACGGCCTTCTCTCCTTCGCTTTTCAGCCGCACTTCTCAAGTTCCGCAGCATATTCTACACATATGGCAAGGGATACGCTTCCGATTACGTTTGCGCGTTGGCCTTTAAGTGGTTAACGCCGAACCTATCGGTGCTGCTCTTCTTTTTCATCGCGCTTTCTGGGCTCGACCAGTCGCTATTAGATGACTCGGTGAACTTCTGGTCCAGTACTTCATTCATTTGCTGATGCATTTCCCGCTTAATTCTTTCAGAAATAGGAAAGTACCTCTGTTTCGTGGGCCTCGTCGACCCAACATTGATGTACCTCCTCGGTGTTTCAGTGATTCGTTCAGAAGGCTTTCTAGCTCCTGATGTTCTGAATTCGTGACATCAGCGATTTCTGCTGACGAGATCGCGGCGTCCTCTGCTTCCAAGCTAGCGACTTCCGTCTGTACTATAACTTGCGTGCCTTAAAAATACATCACATTTCCATCTGGTTCATCTGCTGTTCTCTGCGGTCGCATGAGCTCCTCTTTCTCTTCTGAGAAGATTAAGCTCGGTGGTGCCACCAATATGGCCTTTCCTTCGGGAGTAGGGTCGCCTGGTTGCGGCTGGACTTCCTGGTATGCCCGTATATGCGACTGCATTGATTCTACTTCCTCTTAAGAGAATATCGAGCCTGCATGGGGCAATTCGATCACATCGGTTTCTCCTTCGAGGGAAGGCCTTTCGATCGTGACTGGGCGTCAGAGTCTATCGTCGTCTCTTCAGTTCCGACGAATTGAGCTGCCACTGAGGTGACGTTATCTTTCGTAACCTCGTTTAAGTTGTCCTTCTCTTCGTGGAAGGACGTACCCGTTTGCAGAAATGTATTCGTTCCCCTTGTCGTTGCTTCAGCTTCGATATACGTCGATCTCCGTGTCTGTTCGGTCTCTCCTCTCTCTTCTGAGAGAGTCGAATTCTGTTGCCTATTCTGGTCGGCCTCGCCTTCGAGAGAGGGCTTGTCTGGACGTGGCTGGACATCCACTTCCCCCCTTGACACTTCAGTGCCGGTGGGGGCAAGCACTGCAGATACCGTATTCCTACTGGATGATTCGTCGGTCTCTGCAACTGTGTGGTTTCCTCCCCTTCTTCTGAATGGGTGGATCTCGATTGCCCGACTAATCCGACCTTGTCTTCGGGTGAGGGATCGTCTAGGCATGCGTGAGCATCCATTTTCTCCGTCGATGCTTCGGCGTCGATGGGGAGAGATGCTGCGGAGTGCAATTAGTCTTAGTAGAGCAGTTTACGTTGAGTTATTCTGTTTGTACCCGGACAGTATAGGGTCAAGTTGTTTTCTTTCTTATATGTTCCACTATCTGATCATGCATATACCTAGTGCACGACTGTATGTCCATGTACCCCAAACCCAATACCTCATAAACTCAAAACCACATAATCCCAAATCCCAAACTTCATAACCCCAAACCCCGTAACCCCAAACCCCATGAACCCGGAACCCCATAACCGCAGACCTCATGATCCCAAAATCCATATAACCCCAAATCCTATAACCATAGACCACATAACCCCAAACCCCATAAGTCTAAATACCATAAACCCATAAGCCCATAACACGATTACCCCAAATTCCATAACCTCATATTCCCAGACCCCATAAGTCAGATGCCCTTAATCCCAGACCTCATAACGTTCCGAATTCTAAATACCATGTTCATAAATACAGGCCGCTTCCTACTTTCAAAAAATGTTATTGTGTCACTCAGTTATAGAAGCTAAAAGCTTCTGCAGCCTGCCGACGGGGTATCACAAACACTGTATAAAGGGCTGATCATGCATGATTACCCTGTACTGTAGATAGGTTCCAACAGGGCTGAGTTGGTATAATTATTTTATATTGAGTATAAAATTATATACTGTATTCATCTATTGTTTTTTCTGTTACATAACGTCTGTTAGTGACCAAAAATGGACGGTAGGGGTGGTAGACCACTGCGTATTCGTTGTTACGTATGTGATCGGGGATTTGGCGGACGACAATTAGTACGTATAAATAGAGATGAAAACATAATTCAATGGTAAATAGCAGTCGTAAGACGCGATGGCCTAAATCATCCACCTTTGGAATTGAACGATGAATCCAGATTATGTGCGAATTGTAATAGGAGTATTTTGAATGAGATAGCACTGTTGGATGCAGATCCAACTTCAGGTAATACCTCTTGTGTCATCTGCAATGCTTAAAATAATGTGCACAAATTATTGGTTGAATGTAGAGTTAATGTTTTTATAGAAACAAATATTTATGTATCGACTAATGTTAGGTCATGTATACATCATTTAGATGAGAATGGTTTATTTTTCAAGATCTTGTTACCTGGTCTACATTCTATTAACAGGCTACGCATCATTCATAGACCATAAATGTTTGTATTTTTAGATCATCCTAGACAAGCTTGAATTAATAAAGCAAAGTGTTGGGATGTAAACAATTTAACCGATGAAGATTTCCAATGCATTGCACCTATGACAAAGCAGCAGTTTGAAGAACTTTTCACTTATTATGATCCAGTTATGCAGAACAAGAAGTTTCGATACATAAGTAGAAAGAATTGACTCACTTTTTTGTGTAAAATGAGACAAGGTTTGAGTGATGAGTTTTTAAAAGTTATTTTTGATTATACGTGTACATAAATTGTAAGTTCCGTTATCATTACGTCAGAAGGTCATTATCCGAAATATTTGTTCGAGAGAATATTGGACCTCTATCGATAACCAGACAACATTATATAGCTCAACATGTAACAGATTTTTCTAATGCTTTGCACAATCCTCAACCAAATGAAGCAAGGGCCATTGCTATCATTGATAGTAGGTATACATATGGGGCGAATCACGTCAACTCTCCTAGAGCGGCGCGCGAGTGCTTAATACTGTTGTTTTCAACTCGCGTTTGCGGTATGAAAAAAAATATATAAAAAATATCCAATAAACTATTTCGATGTATTTTTTCCTCAGCTTTCCAATGGTGTGGTCAGATTTTCCAAAATTTTCCATTTTCCTTAAAAAAAAACACAAAACGTGTTATATCTCGAAAAGTCTTTTTTTAATACTTTTAATCGAAAGCTGAGGTTTTTTTACATAAAAAAAGTTCTTTTGCCCAGAGTGCCCGATTATATTTCAGTGAGTAATAGAACGCCGAAAAGTTGAAGTACCGCGCGCAGCGGCAAGGCGCGTGACTTCGCGTTCGACGGTGGCCGCTGGATTCGGTCCTCCTTTTCATATTTTGCTACCTTATAATTTCTTTTAAACCTGTTAGGTAAATTTAGTTATTTTTTTGTTTATATTAATCGTTTTTTTGTTACTTTGGCTTTCGAAGAGGCTTTCAAAATCTTTAGCTTCGTGGCTTTCTTTGTCTTTGTTGCGGGTTTGGATACATTATTTTCTTTTTTCTTAGTGTCTTTCTTTGGAAAGATTTGATATTTAGAACTTAAAGACGTTTTCTGTAGTTTGAATGTGTTTTGATTCAATGGAATAAAAGCATGATACTGTAAAGTCCCTGGTATAGATTTAGCATTATCTAATCGTGGTTTGAGTTCTAAAACAGTTTTTTCATAATCATCTTTATTGCTATAAAATACTTTGGTTTCTTTGCAATAATTTTTAGCCCATTCATAAAGACTTTTTGCTGTTAAAATTCTATTTTTGGATGAAAGTTGTAGACTAGCACGTTTTGCACCTCTTTTTAAGTTCGCACCGATACCATCACATGCACCTTTGCCATGCGCGGTAGCATAAAAGTGCCATTCCGCTGAGATTTTGAAATCTTTTTCATGAAACAGAAGATTTTGCATATTATTCTTATTTTTAAAATGTTGACTTGCTCCATCCGTTGAATAATAAATTTTTTTAACTACGAAATTAGATTTCAGATAAAGTATGACAATTTTTTGATATTCATAAACCGCAACAGTATCATGGTTTAAAAACCAGAAATTACAGCAATGCTTACATGTTTAAGATCACTATTTTCTTTGTAATAAATTACAACTGTAAAAATAGTTGCCTGGTTATTATTTCAATGGAAAGATTGCGTAGAATTCTGTACTACAAATGCATAGTTTTCCGCAAAATCAAAACAGACAATAAACTCCCCTTCTTGAAGATTTTCTTTTAACTTATTCACATACTGTGACTGTTTCTTAGCAAAAAAATCGTGAGTCTTCAATTTCATTAATTTGTCGCCCAGCGTGTTGAGAAAGTCATAAACGTTCTCACTTTTTGAAGCTATCGTACACCGATCTGTTTGAAACCACGATTCAAATTGAATTTCAAAAACATTATTTTTATCAAAACATTCAAGCAAATGTTCTCGTAATGCAGACGTATTAGGACAATTTAGACAGTCACCCAAGAAACACTCATCACGTGCATTTTTACAAACGATTGCCTGAATACAGTCATGATAATTTGTAAGATATAGTTTACTATTTTTCGTTAAGCACTCTAGCTCAGCAGCTTCTAGCATGAGCTTAACGTTTTCATGATGTACACATACACATACATTGTGTGTATCACTGCTTCCAGCTAAAACACAGTGTACTGGTCTCAATTGTATGAATTTTGTTAACCCAGTTTTAACGTGTTCGTATTCTTTTTGAAATAAATAATAGATTTCGTTAAAATTGCCAAAAAGTAATCTTTTCTGAACGTGTTCTCGTTTGCCATTGTCCTGCTTTACGGATATGCAATCTTTCAAGCCTGGCATAATTCGACTTATGTCATCCTTTTCATAAAAACTTTTAACTAAATTTGTAGTTTTCACCAAAAGTACTTTGCCGCGTTTTTTTTTTCAGAAACTGAGAAAACTCCTTTTTCAGCTACTAACTCTTTTGCTTCTCGAGTTTCCCATTCAGTACAACCAAACTCTCTGATTAAATAATTACGAGACCAAAAATCGGGAGCAAGAGTGAGTAGCTGAATTCTATCTTGCTTCGATATAGTATTAGAAAATTTTCTGTTAATTTGTTCGAGAACCGTTACGCCAGCTTTATGATATTCATCACAACAATTTATGTTAGCTTTTTTTGTATCCGAAATAGGTAAATCTGCTTTACGTTTGTAAATTTGCCTACGACATGTACCACATATTTTCGCTTCTTCGGGTACAAACGGAAATATACTTCTAAAAGTTGAAGGAAAGTCAAACAGATCTTTAGACGTAGGGTGATTCTCTCGAGAGAAAGGATTTATGCATTTCATTTTCCAGGTTGAACCCATTGTAGTTGCTACAATAAACCGGAGAAATACGTAACCAATAGATTTATGATTTAATCATAAAAAAATCTAAATTTAAAAAAAAACATCGTCGTATATATGAATTTCTTGTGACAATTCATTTATAGATTAAAGTTTTTTATGTTTAAGCCACCTACCGACTGAAAAAAGAACTAGTTTTACAAGTAAGCATGATGTGGCGGTGACGGCGGCCGCGCCGCGCTAGGAGAGTTGACGTGATTCGCCCCATATATTCATAAGAGTAGTAGATTTTGTGTATTGCGACAATCTTATTCCCTTCATAAACACAGGCATCTTTTGAAACCTACTTTAGTTGTGGCTCCTGGTGGATTTATTCTGGCAACCTGCGATCCATATTTTTCTAATTCTGCAAAAAATGACGCTGCAATCCTCAGACACGAATTTAAAAATGATGGAAATTCTTTGAGGAATTGGTTTTTAAATGATGACATCGTTTTAGTCGATAGACCGTATCGAGATGCCATACCGTTTTTATAACTTTTAGGTATTGAACATAAAATGCCCACACTACTTCCACCAGGACAAAGGCAGCTATACCCCGAAGATACGAATGACACACGTATCATTACTAAGTGTAGGTGAATAATGGAAAGCAGAAATGGCCACCTTCAATCGATGTTCAAGTTTCTTCCAAACACTTTCAGGGGTAACACCGCTGTAATACTGAAAAAAAGCGTTCTTTTGGTTATTTTTTTTTAATGGAAAGAAAGATTATAAAGAAATGGTATTTAGATATATTATTAGTCTAATATTATAGTATATTTTAAAAAAATTGAGTAAAAGAAATACAAAATGGCAGATTTATAGCCGATCTCTTGAGGCCTCTTGCATCGGAAGCGCTCCGCGGCACGCAGTGTCCCAATCGCATCCATTTCAACCTGGAACAAAAAAAATCCACTTATTCTTGATGTTAATAGCTAGTGAATCACGTAGGGGATTTTAAAAATATTGATTTTTGCAAATTTGGCAGTAAATTGAAAATAAATTAAACATTTTCATGAAAAAAAAGGCACGTTTTTGTTTATAAAAATTGTTTAAATCAATTTATTAAAAATCCCCCTACGCGATTCACTTCGAAATATAATAATTAAGATATGGTTAAAATTTCAAATGGATTCGATGAAAACTGTTCAATTTATGCTGCATGCCCGTTGACAAAAACTCGCTTCGAGAAAAATCAACTTAAAGTTTCAAAATCAGTTTCGGACGTAAAAATTGTAAGCCTGCAGACCTATATCCATCTCCAGAGCTTTCATAATTCGAAGGACACATTTTAAGCCATCATTAAAATTGCACACTGCAATAACAGTGGCAATATCCACAACTTTCTTGCCACTCGAGTACGATTTCGAAACCAAGTTCGAAACGGTGGCATTGAAACTTTCGTTGCTGTTCTGAGTATAACCTCCTAAGCAACGGTGTAGCAACTCATCTCGACTCAACTCTGTATAAACAGGCTCAATGGCTACGCAAAGTTCTTCAGGAAGTGGCGGTTCATGATGAAATGTGTTCAACGAACCTTCAACTTGTGCGCTTTTCCAAGCACACCATAAATCTGGACAATTATCGTGCTGCAGATTGTCGTCGGTCGATATTTAATGATACAGAGTTGCCCAGACTTCATTCCTCATTTTCTCTGTACAATTTGAATTCCTCCGTATTGCCAAACCATAATAAATTGTTAATTTATCAATCAACTTATTTGTTAATATTCCATTTCCTCCAAGGCCTTTCGTCTTTTCTTTTAGATTTCGAAGACGCGATCCCATTCTTTTCTGTTCAGGATCGATGCACTCTTTTTTTGTACTTCAAAATTAGTGTACGGTTTAGCATCCAGTATGCCTTTGAAAGTCTTGCTGTCACCATCACCAATATAATTCACATACTTTAGGCCGTGGAAACTGTCGGAACGAGAAAACATTTCAATAACAGCATCTACCTCCATTTTACCAGATGAACCTTCATGATTTGCTTGACATAAATCGGCGTGTGATGCATACCATTTTTCGTATTCAGATGTTTCTGTTTTATTTTTCCAGTGCTCGCAAGACTCACAATATTTAGATTTTACAGTCACATCGACGATTTTTCCAGTAAGCCATCCAATCAAAGATACCGTTCCAAAAAGCGACGAATACCCTCGTTTCCTCTAAGAACCATCTCCTGAAACGGTAATCCCTTGAGATTGCCCATTTACTTCGCTCTTTCGTCTCTCCTCTTGTCCAGCTTGCTTCATACTGTTATCACGAACTGTTGATGTTGCTATTGAAATGAGATTCACTATTTTATCGTAGAAAGATTGGAAAACAGGACGTAGTAATTCTATAAACGCACAAAATTTCATTATTCCATTCAGTCCTACTCCTATCAGTCGCATTGCTAACACCACCCGACGATTAATTTCATATGCATTTTTTATAAATTTACTGTTAGGTATAACAATTTCTGGACACTTTGGGCAAACAATCACAATTTTGAAGCCCAAGCTCCGAGAACTTCTTTCATGAAAAGATATATTGGAACCGCACGTTTTACACTTCACATGTTCAGAAATTGCAGAAAATACTGCCAAAAAGTTAATAATTCGGTATCCAAATGTATAATTTCTAACGAAATCGTCATCGGATGTTTTCAGCTTTTTTGACGATGCACTGACCCAAGTGGAATCACCTTCAGCTTCGTATCGATTCGTCGGACGATTTGCTGATTTACGGCTCCGATGCCTTGTTGGATAGTTTCTTTTCGTGCATTTTGCTCAACGTAATAATAAATAATTAAAACTTTCACAAAAATATTGTTTCGAAAGCGAAAATGAGAGTGTCGTTTTCTTACGATAATCAGACGCTACACTAACGTACTTTGTTTTGAAACTAGCCTAACTGACTCATAATAGCTTAAGAATGACATCTATAGGAGCATTAGGGAAGTTTGTGAATAATAGGCAAGCCATAAGGCGGTCCTTCTCATCAGGTACATATCTCTCGCAGGTAAGCGATCGTCCGTTTCGGAGCGTCCGAAGACGGTCGGTATATGTCCCGAAATATCAAATAAATTTTTTTTTCGGGATGGGACTTTTTGTACCATATTCTAGAAGGTTCAAAGCATGTTTTAAGCCAATAAAAAAATCGATTTTTTGAAACTGCTGCAGTGATGTTACCCCTTGCGCAAGTCGAATGTATTGCATTTATTTAATATTACAGTTTCACAACATAAAACAACTTGCGCTCACCCATATATTTTCTATTAGTAATAAGTAAACTAGCGGATATATAAGTTAGCTGTTCAAATCGTTTTATAAGAACGAGAGAAGTGAGATCCTTGATATGCGACTGTGTACTGACTCCCAATTTGCACATCGACGGCCAGCCCGCAAATTCTACAGCGGTAGGAACTGTGCCGCCGACGTCGCTAAGCAATCAAGTTCCCACTCTTCTCACTCCCTCTATAATTTTCAATTCACATGGATGTAGGCACACATCGATACTCTCCGTTATTTTTGTTTGTGCGGATATTCTCTTCACGACGATTAGTCTCACGCGCAAACGCGATTTTCAATTCATTTATTCATCTTCACTTTATTTATTCTTATCATTCATTCTTTGCATATATCAATAATAAAATAGTATATAAAAGTATTCTAATAATTAAATAATTAAAGTAAACCAATATCATATCATATCAAAATGGACCGTGATAATACTTTGACAAAGTAGGTCCTTTTCTAAATAGCTAGTCCAAATGTAAGGAATTAAATAAAATTAAATAAACCATCATGTTCTTCGCATAATTTACATAAATAACATTCTGATGAATTTTGCTGTAACTTAAGTTCAAACTCTTGAAGCTTCAAGGGATCGTACATTACAGAATAATACATGTGAATGCTATATTTTGTAAATGGAATCTAGAATGTAATGGTACATTTCATTCCAAGTAATTCTGTTTTTACGGCTGGCTTATATGTCGAAGACCCAATTTTACTTAATATCATCTACATTTCATAAGCCCATCACTGCACAAAAAGTTTCAAGGACTTTTAATGCATACATTTTATCCTATTCTTCACCTGGTTTACAAAAAATAACATTCTAATGTATTTTGCAGATTTTATCTTGCTTCAAATAGCAGACAGAAATACGGCACATGTCAAGTTAAAGGTTAGAGAAAATTGTCCAGATGCGATTCATGAAAAGTAGGTCATATAGGTCTGATCAGATGATCAGCTAGCAGACGAGCAGACTCTTTTTAGAGGCTTATTTTTGATATTGAAAACTTTTCGGAATATTGTACCACCCTAATATGTACACATATGTACAGAGGCACACACATGAAACAATTTGAATTGTAACAAGATTGACTGTAACTAACATACAAACATACTAACAAACGGACAAGTAAAGCTAAATAAAATCTTCTAAAACTGTAAATTTCCATGTAATTGTTAAAAAGGATGGTCTCGGTTTATGCCGACCTGGAATTAATCATTTTCTTTCTGCTGTTAATCGTAATTTTTACCTTATAAACGGATATAAGCTCGGACTCGTGCAACTTTTCTCGTTGCAAGCGCTCTTGTGATCTCTCACATAGACTGCTGTTCTTTGGTGTATCTTGATGTGTTAGGGGAGCTCCGCGTTAGACTCTAAAGATTGCCAAATTCCTGTGCGAGATATTTATGCGGTGTTAGAAGGAACGAGCACATCACTCCCTACAGGAGCAGACTGGGCTAGGTAAAAGTGGAGGTGAGAAGGGCGTATTTTGCGGTGAATTTCGTGTATAAAGTAATAAACATGGAGCAACTGCCGTACCTTGCGCTTCTTTTTCCGAAAAGCCAGGCCAGGTCTTCCAGTAGGTTGGATTCAAGGCAACTCTTGGTTCTAGCGTCGAACACCGGCACGGGTCTGAAATCTTTTCAGGCCCAAGGTGCGCGCCTTTGGAACTCATTTCTCTGCAGCCTAAAATGCCTGTCATCATTATGTAAATTTTAAACAGCATTACGTAGGCACCTAGTGCAAACCCACGGTGGCCAAGAGCACCATCAGTAAATTGAAGACTGCGAACCTAGATAACACAGGCCGACAAGATTTTTAACCCAGAGACCAGACCATACTTTTCCGAAGGTTTTTGGCACGCTGAATCCAAATCCGGCCTCAGAATTGCTCTATCACCTCAGGTTTTCGAGATATCCTAACCTAAAAGTGCAAAAATCACCGTTTTTGGCTGTTTTTGAGGTTATGTTATGCCGCCAACTGATTTTTTAATACAAAACGACCAGCGGCATCTGAAAGTACTAGTCTTGCCCTTCAAAATTCATTTTCGCTTGTTTCGATTCGACTTTTCCTTCTCGAGATATATCGATTTCAATCTGTAATGTATCAGTGCTTCTTATCTACTAGACATCCTATCCTATAGCCCCGTTTATACTCGGATAAACAAACTCTTCCTGATATTGCTGTCAACCCGCTTGCAAATGCATACCTGGTAGTTTTTGGGGTCACTGATCACAAATCTGGAGTTAGAATCTCCGAATTCAAAATGGCGGATCCAATATGGCGGCTATGATTACCACGATCCGTAGTAAGTCACAAAAAATCCCGGAAAAGCTCTGGAGATCGGTTACTCGGGGGTTTTCGGGGTCGCTGATCTCAAATCTGGAGTCAGAATTTCCGAATTCAAAATGGCGGATCCAAAATGGCGGTTATGATTACCACGATCCATAGTAAGTCACCAAAAACACTGGAAAAGCTCTGGAGATCGGTTACGCGGGGGTTTTCGGGGTCGCTGATCTCAAATCTGGAGTCAGAATTTCCAAATTCAAAATGGAGGATCAAATATCGCGACTATCGTTGCCAAGGGCCATAGCCATAGTGACGACTTAAAAGACCATTTCCAAGATTTTGGTCAACTATGGCTATGGCCCTTGGCAACGATAGTCGCGATATTTGATCCTCCATTTTGAATTTGGAAATTCTGACTCCAGATTTGAGATCAGCGACCCCGAAAACCCGCGCGTAACCGATCTCCAGAGCTTTTCCAGTGTTTTTGGTGACTTACTATGGATCGTGGTAATCATAACCGCCATTTTGGATCCGCCATTTTGAATTCGGAAATTCTGACTCCAGATTTGAGATCAGCGACCCCGAATACCTCCGCGTAACCGATCTCCAGAGCTTTACAGTGTTTTTGGTGACTTACTATGGATCGTGGTAATCATAACCGCCATTTTGGATCCGCCATTTTGAATTCGGAAATTCTGACTCCAGATTTGAGATCAGCGACCCCGAAAACCCCCGAGTAACCGATCTCCAGAGCTTTTCCGGGATTTTTTGTGACTTACTACGGATCGTGGTAATCATAGCCGCCATATTGGATCCGCCATTTTGAATTCGGAGATTCTGACTCCAGATTTGTGATCAGTGACCCCAAAAACTACCAGGTATGCATTTGCAAGCGGTTTGACAGCAATATCAGGAAGAGTTTGTTTATCCGAGTATAAACGGAACTATGGGATAGGATGTCTAGTAGATAAGAAACACTGATACATTACAGATTGAAAGCGATATATCTCGAGAAGGAAAAGTCGAATCGAAACAAGCAAAAATAAATTTTGAAGGGCAAGACTAGTACTTTCAGATTCCGCTGATCGTTTTGTATTAAAAAATCAGTTAGCGGCATAACATAACCTCAAAAACAGCCAAAAACGGTGATTTTTGCACTTTTAGGTTAGGATATCTCGAAAACCTGAGGTGATAGAGCAATTCTGAAGCCGGATTTGGATTCAGCGTGCCAAAAACCTTCAGAAAAGTATGGTCTGGTCTCTGGGTTATTGGTTCAGGAAAATTTTGTCGGCCTGTGTAATCTACGTATGTGAACCATGTGCAATATGTGCTAATTTTTTAATTTGACGAGCTGTGATACCAGCCAAAACATATACTTTATTTTTTCTGAGATTGTCACCGGATACTATTTCTACGAGTACATGTATGTATATAACTATTAAACTGTGATACAATATGCTTATACGTTTGACCACATATGCACTGTAATCCACGTACCTGTATTTTTGATTTATTATCGAAATAAAGCATGAATCTATCAAACTAATCTATATATGTAACAAACAATTTGTAAACCTTTTATTGGCTTTAGACAATATAAACCGGAAATACAAAAAGTAACAGTTATTTGAAAATCACCAATTTACAAATTACGTCATAAATGACACGTCATAAAAGACATATATAATGGAATAAAAAACGACGTATTAATGACATGGCGTAAAATACGCAGCCACTATTACGGTGTATGTGTTGAAAACTCGACGTTGTGTAGTACACCCACTTTTGCAGTACCGAAAACCTTATGAGAAATACAACATGTGTTGCTTGTAGCGTTGATTTAAATCTTTATTAGTTATAATTAATTAATGTTAATAGTAAGGAGGAAGGAGTTCTAATTGCCTACGTTTTAGCTTTATGAAAAGTTAATCTTAGAGTAATGTTTATACGTGCACTTGCTCAGAAGCTTTGACTTTCTAATGAGTTAGCATGAGGCGTCTAAAATATAATTGGCAATACAAAAAAATAGTTTTAAATCAATTTACATTATGCAATTACTAAGCTATGTTATTTGATTGGTGTATCAAACGATTCATTAACATAATACACCTATTGATCTATTGTTACTTAGTTTTACTTATTTAATTTATTAATATCCATAAATAATAATGTACAATATGTATACAAATAGTAACTTTCGGAGTGAAAAAGCTCCGAATTTGACATTTCACAACAAGCTTTGTTAATACTAACCATACACATAAAAATGAATAAAATGAAAAAAAGAACTTTAGCTATTTTTATGTGCATTGCTGTTGACCCTTTGTCCTTCCAACTTTCTTCGTTTTTCACGAATATCTGCTAATGTCTGTTCTATGCTTCTTTGATCCTTCTTGTTTTCACTCGGAACTATAAACAAAAAATAATTGAATTAAAAAGAGTTTATCCTATGATTAATTACATGTGATTGTAATATAAACATTTTTAAACTATGTTATAAAATTTAAATTAATTCTATGATACATTATATAAATGTAGCCAATTCAAAAACTAATATCTCAAAAGTTAGTACTTGTCGAAAAATTGAGTTTCGTAATTATTCTCTATCTTTCGTAGATTATAATGAAAAAATCTGAAAAAATGTATACAAGTCAATTATTACTACATGTATAAATACAAATTTTTTCAGATTTTTCAAATTCCAAACATAACCACAAAAGTGATTTTTTAAATTACCCGTAAAATATAAAAAAAAAATACGAACCCTAACCTTATCTAACTCAAATTTTCGCTGATTTGAGCTATTTTCTTAGGTTAATATTTACGTAATATATATTTAAGGTGGCTTCCTAGTGATTTTCCGAAGCTTTTGTTTAGACCACGATAAAAATCTGAAAAAATTACCTAATATTCGTAATATAAAAAGTATATTTTCCAGAATTTTTCAGATTATTTACCCTCCTAGATTCTAAAATATGCACACATTAGTCATTTTTTAGATCAGAATAAAGTGGGTTTTGTAAAGTTGGTTTGCGTCAAGATATTTATCGAACAGAATTATGAAATTTTATCATCATTCTAGACATTAATTGGAACAAAAGTTAGCATTTATTATACTTTTAAGTCTATTAATTTGCTTTTAAAATATACTCTATTGAAATCATAAATAAATGTCATATTTTCATTATTTTTTAAAGCTTAATATCATTATATACCATTAATAATTCAAATGATTCACTGAATATGTTGACGCAAATCAACTTTAGCACACTGGAAAACTTGAGGCTGAGAAAATCGAGCTTTTGTACAAACAAGACTAAAATTCTGATATATTACGTATTGTATCCTTACATTACATTTACTAAATTTATTTTAAATCTTTCATGTATCAAATACATTTGGTACTATATCAGGTAACTATATCTGGTACTATATTAGGTATACAATATTTAATTATAAATATACTACACTTTCAAGTCTTCATTCTATTTGGTAAAAAAACAATAAAGCGATAAAACTTTATTTTTAATGTATTACTTCCACTATAAAGAAATATTTTCTTGTGTTGGGACTACTTGTATGTTTTCCATTAACCAGTAAAGAGCACTTTTCTGCAATAACTTTGTTTTCAATTTTTCGGTAAAAAATTACCAGAAAGCTACCTTAAGAGTGCAGACCAGTATTTTTAATACCATATTTATTAAAGAAACTTTGCGCCTCACATGACTCTAGGTAGCATGATAAGCCAACATTTTTTGTTTCGGTCATTCGACTTCTTTTGACATGTACTAAAAATTAAGCAAGGCACTTTCTCGTTAAATTTAAAAAAAAAATTTTATGAAAATAAATAAAAAAAATTTTAACGGAAAAGTTCTTTGCTTAATATTTAGTACATATCAAAGAGAGTCAATTATTGAGGTTTCAAATCGGTAAAATTAATGATATGACTAAGTATTTATAGCATAACATATTTCGAATGATTGCGTTTCAACGTAAAAAGTTTCCTAAACTCGTACAGCTGATAAATTCATACACAATTGATCAGTAAGGTGGAAATCAGGATAAAAGGGGCCATTCATAAATAACACCACGCTGATTTTGATAATTCTTTACCCCTTCCTCCCCTACATAACGCATGTTCACTGATTTTCTTATGTATTTATTACATACCGTACCGCTAATTCATCCCCTCCCCCACTCTCTCTTCAAACGTGATATAATTTTCGAATGATCCCTAAGAGATTCACAAGAATAAAGGAATAGAAAACAGATATAAGAAAAAAAAAGATTATAGCCATTGGCAGCCCGGCTCTAACATAAGTTTGACTTTCTTTAAAGAAATACTCATATGAAATCTCATTTGCTATTGTTCTTTATATTTACAAACTTCCCTGATAACACATAGCGTTTTTCGAACTTTTTAAAGCGTTAGAATTATAACCTTCAAACGTTAAACCGTTTTTAAAACGTTTGAAAAACTCTCCAAGGTCTGTTGAATAATAAAAATGTAAACGGCTTAAAAACGTTTTTGAAACGTTTCGATTAAAACGATTGAAAAAGATATGAAAATGGGTTGAAAATAGTTTGAAAAAACTAGCATATAATATATCGAAGAAAATTGTTTAAATAGAATTTGATGCTACAAATAATACCAAATTTAGAAGTATCATCCATATGATACTTCCAAAATTGGTATTATTTGTAGCATCAAAGTCTATTTAAACGATTTTTTTCGATGTATTCTATGATAGTATTTTTTCAAAAACGGTTTTACAACGTCTTATGTGAAACAATTCTGCGGACATTGAGACGTTTTACCAACGTTATTCAGACGTATTTATAACTTTTCTTTTTAACGTTTGAAGGTTTGAACTCTAACGTTTTCAACCCATTTCAAAAACGTTATGTGTTATCGGGGTTCATTAAAATTAAGTTAATAATATGAAAAATTAATAATTACGTAATTTTTATATTTTATTAACTGAATTTGTTTATAATGATTGCATTATAGATCATAAACTGCTGCCAATTCATGGGCACTTAGCTTCCTCAAACTAAATAAATTCTTACAATATGAATTTCTTTATTCTAATAAATTACTTATAATATTGCTAATTCTCCTGCATTTCGTGTACTAAAATAAAAATAAAATTCAGAAAAAGTTTTGAGTGAAGGGACTGTTACTTACTTTCAGTCTGATACACCCAAAATAGATTTGGGCCAAAAATTCTAAAAAAATTCCTACAGTGTCTACCAAAAATAAAAAGTCAATTACAACCTAAACGGACCACCCCCAGCCCCCCTAATCACCCCCACCACCCCTTCAAAAAATGAAAACTCCACCGCTTGTATACAGCGTTTTTGGAAAGATTCGACACTGTCAAACTTGTATTTGCTTAATAAAGTACACTATGAACTCTCTATGAACTACCTGTTAAATAAACCCCAAATTCGGATTCAGCGTTCCCAAACACTTATATATATGTATTTTTCAGGATTTTTTTTGGCTTTTTTACAATTTAACCTTCAAATGACCTTGAACCTGATGTAATGGAGGTCAACGAACCTCGGATTCGGAATCAGCGATCCCAAAAATCCCAGAATACCCTAGTCAAGTCTGGTGATCATACATACCCTGCACATAAATAATTAATAAAACCACCTAAAAATGGTTAATAAGAGTGAAAGGTGAAGGTAGTTCATAGAGAGGTCATAGTGTACTTTATTAACCCTTTCGTGCACATAAGAGTTACAGCTATGGTGCGGGGAAACTGTTTACATTTCATAGGGTCCCGAGCCGCGCTGAATCCGAATCCGAGGTCAGATTTTGAAAATTCAAGATGGCGGATCCAATATGGCAGACGGGAAAGTAAAAAAATCGAGATTTTGCAAAACAAAAATTTTTTTCGTATTCTACGTGAAAACACAAATAGATACTGGTTTGGTGTTTTTTCGATATCTCTCTTAGTTTTTGGGTAAAAAATTCATAAACTTCGAGCCGCGCTGAACCCGAATCCGAGGTCAGATTTTGAAAATGAATTTTTTCAAGATCTCGATTTTTTTACTTTCCCGTCCGCCATATTGGATCCGCCATCTTGAATTTTCAAAATCTGACCTCGGATTCGGATTCAGCGCGGCTCGGGACCCTATGAAATGTAAACAGTTTCCTCGCACCATAGCTGTAACTCTTATGTGCAGGAAAGGGTTAAGTAAATACAAGTTTCACAGTGTCGAATCTTCCCAAAAACTCTGTATACAAGCGGTGAAGTTTTCATTTTTTGAAGGGATGGTGGGGGTGAGTAGGGGGGCTGGGGGTGGTCTGTTTAAAGTGGAATCGACTTTTTATTTTTGGTAGACACTGTGGAAATTTTTTTAGAATTTTTGCCCAAATCTAATTTGGGTCAAAAACCGGCCTTATAGACCCCCCACCTTTAGTTATTTAATAAAAGATAAAGAAGAATATGTGGAAATAATTAGTTTTGCATTTGGATAACATAATTATTCATTATGTTAATTTTTTAAGTGAAAAGATATAATCGATTAAAAAATTGTGGCAAAAATACAATTTTAATCTTCTAGAAATGACTGTCAAAATTTAGAAAATTTGTTTGTTTTTTATTTCAGATGCTTGAGCTGAGACAAATTCTAGATTTTCCTTACTCTTATTAGATTATTTAAATTGTTCAAGTATTACAGTCAGATAAGTAACCGCTTTAGTTTTACATAGAAAGTTCTACACAAAAAGATATTATATTTACAAATATACTTACACAATACACAAAGAATTATGTTTATTCTTCGGTTAATGATGTTATCGAAGCCCTTACTGAAAATAAACTGAATCTAGTAAATATTTTTATAAATGACTTGATACATCTCTTTAAAAAAATTATTTTATTTTTGAATAATAATAGTATTAATCATTTGTTTTTAAATTTTTTTAGATTTTAATTTAAATTGTGTTTAAATTTGTTTTCTTTTTATTATTTCAGATGTTAACGCTGAGAGAAATTCTGCATTTTCCGTGCTCGTATACATCTGTACTCAAGATTAAATTGTTGGAAGATTAGGAAGTGTATTTAAATTGTTCAAGAATTACGAAGTCAGATAAGTACCCAGTTTTGTTTTTATCCATTACGAGAGAAGAATTATTTCTTTAGATATGTTTATTTTATTCCAGGCCAGTAATCAAATATCTGCATTGATTTTGATTATATTAGGGGAAAATTCACTGCACTTACTGAAATTTGAATTCAATCACCAAAATATCAATCATCGAAGGTGTTGAAACTATTATTGGGATTGGGATAGATGCTCAGTTAAATAAAGGATTAACACAGATTATTTATCTTGTTTTATGTACATGTACTCTTATCAATTTATTCAATCAACATACATATAAGGTAGGGGTGGCGCTGTATATAGGTGAGGTAATTTAAGTAAGTAATAAACGTGAATCTCCGTTGTTCTGTAGTTGTTTAAAACCTAGATGTTTTATGCAACTTTCGTGAACTGGATAAGTGAGACTTTTGGTGAGTATATCAGCGGTCATTTCCTGGGTTGGAACTTACTGTACTTCAATCTCTCCTTTATCAGACATTTATCTAATGTAGTGATAGCGTATACTGATATGTTTGGTTTTTGAGTGGTAAATTGGGTTTTTTGATAGTTTACCTGCACCTTGGTTATCATAGTATAAGATTATGGGTTGACTATTGTCATACCATAGCTGATAATCATTTAGGATACTTTTCAAATAGAAAGTTATTTGGCTGCTTCGGATAAACCTACATATTCCGCTTCCGTCGTTGAAAGAGATACATTTTTTGTTTGCGTGACTCCCACGCGACTTCTGCACCAGCGTAGCCGCTACGTGAGATTTTGTTACTGGACTCCGCCCTAATCGGCATAGACATATGCATATAAATTCTTATTCTGTGTTTTATATAGTACGTAACAATTACGTGTTCCGCTGAAATACCTTAGTACTCTTTTTGCTGCCGTCCAGTGTATAAGTCTGGGGTGTTGATTGAACCTGCTTAATTCACTTACGGCGTATGCGATATCTGGTCGAGTGCCGGTTGATATGTACAAGAGCGATCCGACTAAACGTTTATAAATTTCTCGGTTTACTTCGGGTTGTGAGGTAAATTCGACCAGTTTCGATTTTGATTCCAAGGGTATTCGTGCTGCTTTGGCATCTTGCATTTTAAATCTAGTCAGTACATCTTTTATAAATTTTTCTTGTTTTATATATGGCCTTGGTTTCATCATTTTGGAAAAATTCGATTCCCAAGCAATGTTTTATATGTCCTAGGTCTCGGATTTGAAACTCAATACTCAATTTTTGTTTAAATTCATTTAATAATTTTAATTAGTCGTAGCTGTGATAAAATCGTCAACATAAATTACAACGATTAATATGCCACTATTGTTTTTCATAAAATACATACACTTATCACTATTTGATTGCCTTAATCCTAGGCTTTTTAATACTTTGTCTAATTTTAGGTTCCACTGCCTGCCGGCCTGTTTTAGTCCATACACGGCTCTTGTTAATTTATATACATAATTCTCGAAACCTTCTATAATAAAACCTTCGGGCTGCAGCATGAAGATGTCTTCTTCTAAATCTCCATTTATATATGCCATCATTACATCTAAGTGATACAAGGGTAATTTGTGTTCTGCGGCTAAGGCGAATAGCAAGCGTATGGTTTGGAGTCGAGTTACCGGAGCGTGAGTTTCACGGTAGTCGACACCGTGCTGGTGAGCGCAACCCTTGGCAACTAAACGTGCTTTGCGCCTTTCCACCGTACCATCCGGATTGTACGAGGTCTGTCCCAAAAGTATCCGACCTACGTTCATATCTTCGCGCGGAGAGACTCAGGCGACCTCTGGAGGGTACGAACGTCACCAGCAACTCCTAACCTTATCGTCAGTAGCCTGAGATACCGATGAAACGCCTTAGTTCCCGCGCAGCGTGTATTTGTTTACAACGACTTTTTTGCGTTCGTCGCAATTTGCTTATTGCTAAAAATGGCAGAACGAACCGAACAGCGAATTTGCATAAGATTTTGCTTTAATCTCGGTAAAAGTGGTGCGGAAACTATTGAAATGTTGCAAAAGGCCTTTAAAGATGAGTGTATGGGCAAAACACAAATAAAAGAGTGGTATAGGCGGTTCAAAAGTGGCCGCACATCTGTTGACAGTGATCCTCGTTCTGGTCGACCTTCGACGGGAACATCGTCGGATAATGTCGAGCGTGTGCGTGTCGCAGTTGAACAAGATCGTCGTTTGACTGTGAGAGAACTGGAAGATGAACTTGGAATACCAAAAAATACTGTTTGGCGAATTTTAACCGAGAATTCGGGAGAAAACGACCGCAACTTTGGGAAACCGGTGACTGGCTTCTTCATCACGACAATGCTCCAGCGCACGCATCAAACCTTGTGCAGCAGTATTTATTGAAACACAGTGTTGCGCAGCTCCGCCAGCCTCCATACAGTCCTGATACAGCTCCCTGCGACTTTTGTCTGTTTCCTCGATTGAAAATGCCGCTTAAAGGACATCGATTCGACAATAAACAGACTGTTGAAACTAATGCGACGAATGCACTAAAGGCGATTCCGAAGTCTGACTGCCAAGAGTGCTTTAATAAGTGGAAACATCGATATGAGCGTCTTGTTCAATCAAATGGGGACTACTTTGAAGGATGCCACCCCCCGGATGACGAAGAATAAATCAAGCGCCGAGAAATCTAGGTAGGTCGGATACTTTTGGGACAGACCTCGTACGTTGTCTGAGCCCCCAACGAGAGCCTATTGATATTTTATTTTCTGGTTTTTGTTCTAACTTCCATACACCGGCTCTGTTTAATTCGTTAAATTCGATTTGTAGAGCATTTCTCCATTCTTCTCGATATTCTCCTGTGAGAGCTTCTTTTAGCGTTGGTTCCATGGGATCAATGACGGCTATGTTAGCAAAGTCTAGTTTTGTCAGTTTTAGGTTATATACCTTCGTAGGCCTTCCAGACCTGCCGCTTCTTACAGTTTTGGGCCTACCAGGCCCTCTTTGTGTGTTGGTAGATATAGGTGTATTTTTAATATCATTTTTCCTTTTATTTTTTGTTTAGGTTCATTTTCAGTTTCATCTTCTTCACTTTCTTCTTTCTTCTCTTGGGGCTTCATTTCGTATTCTGTTTCTTCATCTTCTTCCCATGAGTCATCATCATTTATGCACTTATTTTCAGGGTCAAACAAGTTTAATTCAACGTATGGTTTTTCAAGTTCAACTTTATTATTTTTTGTGTTGTTTATTTCATTTACAAGCCGTACATCTCTGCTTATTATAATTTTTCGCGTTTCAGTATTCCAGAGCCTGTATGCCTTCGTTTCTTCACAGAAACCTACCAACATGCATTGAATTGATTTTTTTTCAAATTTACCTTTGATTGGTGTTTTATCTACAGCATAAACTTTGTCGAAAGTTCGCAAATGCTTTATAGCTTCGGCCCAAAATCTAACTGGCAGCTTTGCTTGAATCGACACGCAGCGTACGAGTACCATGTCCACCAAGGTACGGTTCATGCGTTCCGCAACGCTGTTTTGTTGCAGCGTTTGCGGTACTGTGAACTCGCGCTTGATTCCAAACTGCTCCAGTTGATCTGTAAAATTTTTACCTATATATTTCAGATCGTTGTCTGTACGCAAGGTTTTAATTTTACAACCATGAAGATTTTCGGCAAAGGCCTTAAATTTTAAAATGGCAGATTTCACTTAATTTTTTTTTGTAAAAAATGAACTTCTGTCCATCTTGAACGGTCATCGATAAATGTGGCAAAATAAACTTTGCCTCCAATTGATTTAATAACTACGGGTCCGCAAACATCTGAATGTATAAGTTGCAAATTTTGAGAACTTTTTCTCTCAGATACTTTAGGAAAATGTGTTTATTTACCTTTTATACACAGTTCACCATCAGACATTTCATCAGCAAGTTCCATAGGCATTTCGTATACCATCTGCTTAAAGGCCAATTTTCTTAAATCTGTAACGTTTAAATGCGAGTAGCGGCAGTGCCACTTCTACTTTGAGATTTCTCCGTTTACTGCTGTACAAACTTGCGTTTTATTCGGACTCACTATAAATAAATCTCCTCTACGATATCCTTCTAAAATCAATTTATCATTTTTATTATATTAGTTTTGAGGCCTGGTACACACAGTGTTTTATCCAGCCTTGTGGTTTTTTCTTGGTATTCACAAGTAATATTTATTGCAACAGTACCTTTTCCCGTGATAGGTGTGCATTTATCTGTAGCTAACCTTACGTTTTAGCGATAAACTGGCTCTATGTCTCGAAAGTCAGCTGCTTCGTTGCACATGTGCGATGTAGCTCCGTTGTCAATACATCAGTCCTTGTTTGTTGCTTCTTTAGAGGTTAAGGCGGTCACTAGCGTCGAACACTCGAGAGCCAGCTGTTCGTAGGTCGTAGATTTTTCTGAACAGCATACCATCAGAGCTTCTTCCTCTACTTGCGACGTAGATTGATTTGCACTCATTTTCTTGAACCAGCATTCTGATGCTTTGTGTCCTAATCTATCACAATAGTTGCATTTATAAGTACATTTGTTTTTAAAACTTTTATATTTTTCACAATCAAAATTATTATTTTTATTAAATGCCTTAAAATTTGAACTTTTTGTACTATATTGCAATTGTCGATTAACATTATTTTTGTTACTTAAAGATAAGGCATCAGCTACATCGAGCTTGCTATGCGCACTTTTTCGCACATTTTCCTCGTCTAAGAGTTTGATTTTTAGTGCATCTGGACCAAGCAGTTTATCGCGCGCTTCAATAACACACCGAAAATTGTCGTAAGTACCCGATATGCTATATAGCATTAGAACAGTGATCATATCGTCGGGTACAGTTAAATCTCTTTCTTTAAGTTTCTCAACCTTGACAGAAAACTTGTTTAGATGTTCAGACATACTCGTACCTTCTTCATCTTGCATTTTTGCAAAGAGTAATTGCTTTAGTAATGTAGCCTCATGTGCTAGACCTCTTGATTGGTAAACATCCTCTAGCTTCGTCCATAGGGGAGAACAGGGTAATGCCGGTCACTGGCTAATTCCGGTCACCCTTATTTTCAATAATCTAAACATTTTTAGGTAATAATTCGAATAGTATATTAAACGCAACATAAAATGCAATTAATTTAATGTACAAACAACCTTCTATTCAGTTTTATTAAGGAATTATACACAATCAAAGTGTAGGCCTACATTTTTTATAAGAAATCTGGTCTATGAAATAAGCTTTTATGCATATTATTTGTTGCTTTATGCAGTTATTTTTTGCATCTTTATTAATTTGAACAATCTAAGAATACGAAGTAGTGAAGAAAATAGAGTATAAACCTATTACTTTTTTGCCATTTCAATTTAAATTACTAAGCAGAATGGGGGTAATCCCGGTCATAATGTTATTTATATGACTCTCCCGAAAATGAGGCTAAGAAAACGTTTCGCTGCGATCTCAAGTAGGGTAACTTTGCTTATGTGTTTTTGATTGAACAGTGGTTATGTTATTATATGTTTCACTATGTAAGTGCGAATAATAATGTGACGGATCATATGAAAGTTCATATAATTGATTTAAAGAAATTTTTCACCTACAAAAGTAACTTTCTAATAGTGATCGGAATTGTACCAAGGCTGACCGGTATTACCCTTTGATGTGGAGTAAATTCGGTCAAAATGCTTTTTTTATTTGGATTTATAGCTTCGATATCTTACATTTTTATATTAAACCAATAATAAATATTTATAGTCAATGGTTTGAACTAATTTGAAGAAACAATTTGAAAGTGGAAATAGCAAGCACGTTTGCTTAGGTGATCGGAAATACCCCATCCTCCCCTACATGCTTTGACGTTCTACAGTCCTTTATATGACATAATTCTGTCGTGTTCATTGCTAGGATGATGTCTGATCTGGTCTTGAGATTATTTTATCACATGCAGGCTAATCTGCTGCTGTTGTGGGTCTCGGCGTTACACCTCTCCTATAACTCCAGCCATCATTTTTAATGAGTATGGCTTGAATTTGAATTTTCCATGTGTCAAAATTATTTTTCGATAATTTATCGATGTGCGCATTTAACCCTGACGACATTTTCTTGCACACTTTAGCACATTTATACACAGCACCAATAATAAAAACAATGTCGACTATGCGGCCTCGTGCACACGTTTTAGGTTAGTTTTGACACTTATATATAATTAGCACTTTTTCCTTTATTGTCTTTAAACCACTACAGCATCATAACGTCCTGGACCGATAACCTGTTGAAACTATTATTGGGATTGGGATAGATGCTAAGTTAAATAAAGGATTAACACAGATTATTTATCTTGTTTTATATACATGTGCTCTTATCAACGTATTCAATCAATATACATACAAGGTAGGGGTAGCGCTGTACATAGGTGTGGTAATTTAGGTAAGTATATAAGCGCGGTAAATTGATATTAGTGAACGTTTATTTCAACAAAAGGCATGCTATCAAAGTCTACATTACTTCATCAAACAAAGTGAAAATGACAAAATAATTATAATTACTTTGTATAAAAAGTGATAAACTGTATTTTATAAAAAAAAAATATCCTAATAATAATACTAATAATATGGTTCAGCATTTGTGCACTTCATCCAGCTGTGCATATACAGTTTATAGTGATTACGTTGGTAAAATTTTATATATTTTAGTAATTATGGTGTATGAGATTGAAAGTACGTAAGAGTTCTTTCTCTCCACACATTTTTCTAAATTTTATTTTGGTTTTAGTATTCTCTCAAGGTCAATTTTTTTAATAGATCAGTCTCAGTGTTGTATGTGTACAGATTTTGTATGACTTCTGTAGAGATTCTGTCCGCATATACAACAGATCACGTAAGGATTTCAATATAGAATTCTGCATGATTTCCATACAGATTCTGTAGGGATTATATACGGATTTAAATATGAATTTCCGCATTACTTTTCTGTAGATTCTGTACCGATTTCAATGCTGTATACCACTAAAGATTTCAGCAATATTTCCCTGCAGATTTTGTGCGGGTTCGACGGTAATTGAAGTATAGATTTCTGTACGATTTTTGTTCAGATTATGTATCGATATCCGTGCTATAAAGCAATGCAGATTTCGATATGGATACATTCAGTTTTCGGCGCGGAATCCACGGGACGTTTTCGGATCTATTCCGTACTGATTCCTATATTCATTCCTTATAATTTCCGCACTGATTCCAGCACGGATTTCCGTATGGATTTCCGTACAGAATCCGCGAATTTATTTTCAACAGGGATATGATAAAGTTTTTCTGATAATTGCTGACGACCTAACGATGATTAAAGAAAAATTAAAATTATGAATATTCTTTATCGCAATTAAATTAACATTTATACATACTGTAATTATTAGAAATTATAAAATAAAAATTCAATGTAAATTAACTTGCGATTGAATAGAAATAAATAGATTGATTTAATTTAGCTAAATGTAAATAAATTCACAATATCTTTCATAAACAAACTTTAGGTCCTCTACCGTGACCTAAATGTCTTTGTGTACGTGAAGAAATATATACGTTCGCCCGAACTGTGATTCTACAGTTCTGGAAGAACAATTACATAAAACACTCAATGACGTACTATTAAGCGACGACAGGAATCAATCGATAGTAGATGATCCTTGATAAAACGTTCGATGGGCACAAGAAGTGCACGATTCGATTTAATATTTACTCGCAAAATCAGATGATTATGAAGAGCGTATCGCCGCGTTAGAATAAAAAAATCAAAGAATTTGACGGTCGAATCACGCAAAATTTTCATAAACTATCCGTATTAAATGAAGATTATGTCAGCATAAAACAAAAACTAAATGAAATAGAGACTGCTCTGGCTCAATAAACAAGTGACTAATCATTCATTGAAAGCTTTCCAAGAAAAAATTCTAAAACTCGTTGACGAAAAAATAGCCGCGGTTTCACCGGCTGTTCAATTTGCAATTGATGCCGTGGGCGCGAATGATGTTCAGTAAAGTTGTGGAAAATTAATATCACAATTAGAAGCCTTTTCTAAGAATCAAATCGATTTAAAATTTACTGAGGAAATTTAAACTAAAGTAAATTCCAGTATTGACAAGAAATATCAAACATATAAAAAATCGTGGAATGAAAAGTTTGATAAAATGTTGACGGTGAATGAAAACTTATTAAGAAGCATGAACATGCAAAAGTTGACATAAAAATTAAAGGTTTAGAAGCAGATACCTCTGAAGCCAGATATGCTCTTTTGCTGAGTGATAATGACCTTATAAAAATTAAAACGCAACTTAAACAGTATAGAAACACGTATCTGGAGAGATTTGAAGAGTATAATAGTAAAATAAATCGTATAAGATCGTCGACGTGCGAGCGTTCGGTAATGTCGGGGTAAGTTGAAATTACTTTAAACGCGTCGGGCGTAAACGGTTCCAACCTGAAACTGCCAACGTTTAAAGCCGAGTCAAAGGAAAAACCAATGAAATATTTAAAAGAAATTTTGAAAAACATAAGGCGGGATATCTAAAGAAACGATCTCGTTTGAAAAGGACTTTAATGAATGTCTACACGGCACATGGGAATTTCCAAAAAAATCCCATAGAAGTTGCATCTTGTGCCCCGGACAAATAATCATTTAATGAAAAAAGGTTAACAATAAATGAGCAGGATGCAACTGATTTAAGTTATACAATTTGCACAATATTTAATCATCCAAGAGAGGATTTTCTTTGTGAGTCCACAGTTGAGAACGGACAAAATAAAATTACAATCGCGGGTATTAAAACCAAAGCATTAGTCGATACTGGAAGCCAAATCACGCGTATCTCTGAAAGATTTTATACTATAAACATCGATAAATGCAAAAATGGTCTGATGTTATCTATAGTAGGGATGATAATACGAGGAGCAACAGGTATAAAATCAACGCGCTTGAGTAAACAAATTTATGTGGCTACTCAAGTCAGTATGTTTATAAAGGACTTGATTTTCCTGATTATTCGAAAATTAAAAAGAAATTGTATTCTTGGAATAAAATTCATATACTGAGCTTGATTTTCTCATAGATACTCTAAAAGATGTAATCACAATTAGATTAAATAATAAAATTCAAAGTATACCTTATCATAGCCAATATTTATTCTTATCAGAATTGGATTATCGTTTCATTGAATCAATCGAGGAAGATCACGCTTGTGAAGCTGATCTTCACTCACAAAAATGGCCAGAACTTTACACAGACAGATGCCAAATGAAGAAAATGAATTGAAATATTGTCAAAATGACGACAGTTCATTGAATTCAATTATCGATCCGTACGACATTACGCGATCGAAAATCGATGACAAATTAACCAAATGCTTTTCTAAAGATCCTTATTTTAGTATGAAACTAAACATTTATTATGAAAGTACAAGAAGGTATTTTATAAAAAATCCGGACGATTAAATTCGTTCGAGTACAAATTAAAAATTGAGAAATGAAGAACCATACTTTATAAAATCATATCCTGTTCCGCCAAAACTACCACGACAAAGTTCACACAAAAATTCAGAAAATGGAAAATCATAAGTAGATCGAATATTCAATACATAAACCCGCTCGTTGTCGTAATTAAAAGGACGGAGGTATACGTTTGTGTCTCGTTGCACGCAAATTAAATGAAAAACTTTTAGACCACCACCGAATCACCACAGAGTATCGACGAGCTATTACAGCAATGCTTTAGAGTTACTGTTATGTCGAGCTTAGACTTAACATATAGCTTTCGGCAAATTCCTCTTAGCGAGAAGAGTAAACAGTACACGACATTTTTGTTTGAGGGAAAGATTCATGAATTTGAGGTCGTCCCATACGGTTTAAAAATAAGTAGTGCCGCTCTAAGTCATGGATTGTTTATCGCGGTAAAGGTCCTCGGAACATTCATGGTTACATGGTTGGGTATTGGTGACATAAAAAGTTGATTTATTTAATTATTTAATTATTTAAACATAATGAAATGCATTTAAAAAAATATTGTTTTAAGATATCGAATAGATGTTAGATTGTAAAATACATCTATTTTAAAGCTGAATAATAATACAATAATAATCATTTATGATTACGTAGATAAATTTAACATTTGATTCTATTTAAACTATTAACAAAATGAGTCGAAAGGAAAAAAAAATTCTGAATCTCAAGTTTTGAATTTGAATTCCTTTGAATGGATGCTAATTATATCTCATCTTTTCAGATGTATGCTTTTCGATCTGAGTCACTTAATTAGTACAGATATAATGTTTTCTTCAGACATCGGCATAAAAATGAAAGCATATTTTAAGGTTAGAGTATACATCACCCTTTAAATACTTCATTGACTGACATTTTGTCCGTCAAATTTACTGACAAAACGCCTGTTAACCTGTTTTGACAGACAAAAACTGTTAAAATTTTTTACCGTGTAGTTGTAAGCAAAATCTCTGACTAAATTAGTTAAAATTCTCTCCAGTATCCCATGCCTGCCTAATAAACAAAAATACGCACACAAAGGTTAACTTAATCAAAACACATTTAACTTGTATAAAATATTAAATATGCTCATCTAAATGGATACTGGTGTAAGTTTATTAGATACTTGTAAATAATGAAAATATTTACTTCTATGTGTAATTAAACGATATGACCAGTTGAAATATATAAACAGAAACACGTGGCCGATCTGATCAGTGGATAAAACAAGTGTAATGTATAACAACAGCGGTTTTATACGTATTACCCCCTGAATCATATAATATGGTGTGAAGTGGAAGAAAGCAAGGTTATAAACCTAAAACCGAGCATTTAACGCAACTGATTATCGCGTTCTTCAAGATAACTTGTACGCTCTTATATGTATTATTTTCTTTTACTCACGGGTTAAATCTAGCGCGCTTGTGTAAGCTTAATAATATCAAAAGTTTTTTGCACCCTGATCGAATGATTTTGAGAATTCATGATATTTGTACTGCGCATACAATACAAGTTAAATATGTTTTGAGTATATTAACCTTTGAGTGCGTATTTTTATTTATCAAGTAGTCATGGGATGCTGGAGAGAAGTTCAACTGATTTTGTCAGGAATTTTGCTACAAAACCGCATAAGAAAATGTTACAAATGATTTTAAACATACAGCACAGTACATAATTTTTATGTTAATAATGGTAAAAGGAAATTATTATTTTTTTAAATTTAATTTACAAAAGCTCTCCCAATCCGAAATAATTAATCAGTAACAAAAATAAATTTTGTCCTATAATGGCTTATAGATATATGAAAAAGACGACTTTTTAAACCTATAATTGGTTACAATTTCAATACTTCACCAATTCTAAAATCCTACATATTTTTCGCTAGATGTCGACCTTTTTTAAATTGTTTCTTTACAGCTTGAACTTTTGCGTAATTTTTGATTGATCATAACTTTTTATATATAGGGCCGTAAAAATACTCCGAACGCTAAAATTAAAGGTCTTGATGAGAACTTTCATTATGAGTCACATACTAGAGTATTTGACTCACTGTGCCGCTTTATGAGAGCAATAAAGGGTTAGTAACAGCGTTTATTTTTTTTTAATGTGTAATTAAAACATGAAAATTATTAGGAAGCATGCAGTAAGAGATAACTACGAAAGAAACTATTGAACTTTATTTGTCATGCAATTCTACATGTATTTACCGTTTAAAAAATAATTTTTAAGAGTAGGTGTTTTTTGATATTTAAAGATAACTGATTTTCACTAAATTACTTATAAATTGATCAAAATAGATGAAAAATGACTTTTTATACCGTAGTTGGATAGGTTCTTTCATTTAAAAAATATTACTTAGTTCGCAAAATTATTCACACAGGTCGGAAACATTCATTTCAAGGGCTAAAAGTTTACCAATATAATTTTTTGATGTATTCGAATGGATAAAAAAAAGTTTTAAGAACATTTGAAGACCTCGTATTTTTTAACGTCCGGTTTGACGTGGACGGCGTCGTATGTTAATATCATTCCAACATTCATGAACGAAATTAGTCATGAAACGACTGATTTTACACCGGTTAAATTGCACCTCGGTACAAAGCGCGAACGTCAATGGAAAAATTAGATTCGTCCAATAAATCCACCAGAGGAAACTCCGCTTAAAATTTTCCTCACGCGCTAGCGGATACAAATAAAGGCGCAGAAACGCACGGAAAAATATAATAACCAAAGGCAAGGATACTTCACCGAATTTAATGTCGGAGATATACTCGTCAAGTCATGTAACACATCGGATTTAGAAGATACAAAGATTGCGAAATTGTTATCGATTTATGAAGGACCATTCAAAGTTCTGCGAAGAATAGGGGATTCCACGTACTTTTTAATCGATAGGGAAAACGAAAAGTAAAAGGGGCGATACAATGTAATAAACTTAGTATAGTTAAACTGAATGTTAATTTTAAGTAATCTACGCACGTAAAAGAATATGTAATCATACATAATTATGTAAATCATACATAATTGTTCATCAAAACATATGAATATAACTAGTTTAATTTGAAATATATACGATCAAAATAATGAGTAAGTTACTAGGTTTTCATAAAAAGATATGTACGATAAAAACAATTTACATATAACAAATCTCATTACAACATACATAGTTTTCATAAAGTACAGGTAATTTCCTTTTGATTGATAAATCTAGCAAGTATGTAAAATTTTTAAAAAGAATAAAAATATCAATATTTTTAAATTATTTAAAAATTGAGAAAATATTTTTTTTTTATACGTCAAACATATTGAAAAAATGTATATTGTCTTGAGATAGACGTAAATTTCTTCCATTTTATATATACGTATAAAAATTACCTTAATACTATTTTAGAGGAAGAAATATTATTAAATGCTGAATACGTATTTTACTAAAATCGTTAATTTTAGAAAATTCAGAAATAATTTTTTAATCAATTCTAATACACGAGATTTCCATCTGATATATATCTTGCAATTATTTAAATTTTTTTTATTAGTTTGACTGTGTGAAGAAGGCTATGGAGTATATAGCTACGGATTGCTTGTCCCAACAAGTAGTTATGATAGCGATGGTGATGACGAAAGCATGTCTACATCCGACATAAAGGCTATATGATAGCTGAGGCCCTGTAAATACTGTACTGCCTATTATCACTATTTGGCCTCTATACTAATAATAATAATAAAGCGAATTTCAATTAGAAAATTCTTAAAGTTGATTTTTCAGAACCAATCTTTGAGAAAGTATTCTGGTAAAGCAGTTAGCAGCGGTTTTTAATTTGGAATAATCTGACCAAGTGAATTGAAATGTGCTTAATGAAACATGAATTAAAAAAAATTACGTTACGATAGGCGTCGAGATAATTTGTTTTGCCTGATTGTCGATTACAGACGACCTAATTAATATTTTTACTTGACATTTGGTATAATGTTAGAAAAATGCATGTTATGACGCTGAGATTTTTTGCGATCGATTTTAATGAACTGGCTAGCTAAAATCGAGTTTAGCGTGGAGCGTAGATGCACGCCGAGTGCCACCACTCGCGCGAGCGAGCGCCGTGACAGTACTTGCGCGCAGGTGCGGCTGGAGTCGGAGAGCATTGCGCACAATTCTAAATATCTCGAAAATAAAATCACCTATCACAACGAATCTTTGTCATATTCTACGTCATATTTTCAGTATTTTCAGTAGAAAATATAGTAATTAGCTGCTTTTTACGAAAATCATCCGAACGAGCGAGCGCTGCACCAGTAAGTCTAATTTTATATCAAAGTATTATTAAATAAACCATTTTAAGTACCTAAAGTGAATTATTTTGATTATTTGGGTTAAATTATAATCAAAGATAGTAATCTGGCATAGGCCATCCATGTAGGGTGGTAAAAAATTTTCAAAGTTTCTATTTTCTTTCTTGTAATTCTTTCAAAAGTTGACAAATGTGAAAAAAAATAACTCTCCTACAAGGCAGGTGCTCGACGTTGACATTTAAAGGTTCCTAACTTGATTTCAAAGTTTTTAAAGTGCATTTATGCACTTTTTTAAATAAATTTTGTAAAAAACGATTAAAACTTTATAAATCAAGGTAAAAAACAATTAGTAACTTACCATATCACTAAAATGGAAATTTAACGACATCCGTTTCATCAAATAAATTTTTTTTTCTATGTGAAGATGCGTCAAATATTTTTTCCGAGATATTTAGAATTGGACTTAGTGCTCTCCGACTCCAGCATCACGTGCTCACAAGTACTGGCGCGCGCTCGCTCGATTTTAGTTAACCAGCTCATTATAATCAATCGTAAAAAATTCCAGCATTAGATCATCTATTCTGATAACACTATACCAAATGTCAAGTAAAAATATTAATTAGGTTGTTTGTAATAGACAATCAGGCAAAGAAAATTATCTCGGCTCCATTTGCTCTAATTATAACGTTTTTTTTAAATTTATGTTTTTTAAACATAATTTAATGCACTAGGTCGCATTATTCCAAATTAAAAAGTACGACAGATGTGGACATTCAAAAATGGCTTTTCATAAAAAAAGGTTAAATTTTCAATTCAAAACTGCCCTTTTGTATATTAAAAGTGTTTATTATAAATTGTTGTTTACAACAAGATTCATTAGATAAAACCGCCGCGTTCAAAAGTTATGACATAGTGAAGCTTCGCACAAAAGCTGTCGGTACAGGCCACCATTTTGAAAAATGGAGGCGGACTTGTGCACACGTGTTCCCCATACCTAGAAACATTATTCAGTGCATTTGTGTTAGATTTAAACCATTTTTACTATTCTTTTAAATACAATATTACTTTATCACTTTGTCAATGTTTGTTGCAAATTTTGTTCTTATTTTTGAAACACTCATTTTTGTAGAAAATTTTCTCCTGAACAACTTTTGTAGAAGAACTTTTTCGAGAGAATCAATATTTCATGAGTTATAACGAGAAAACCGTAAGAAATGAAATTTTTTGTTGCAAAGAAAAACCAACTTCTGTAACTGATCCATAACCGACCATTTAAGGACATATTTGATTCCTAGGAAGCTCACTATTAAATTTGTTTAAGGGGTTACATGGGTTTCGCAATTTAAAAAATCGATTTTTTTATTTTCTTATTCGAAAGTATAGTAAATTAAGAATATCCCCTTAAAATTTCAAGTCAATCGGAGTAAAACTTTCGGAGTTACAGCTATTTTAATAACCGTCCATTTGCAACCGTCCAGCAGCTTGGTCGCTGTTAATCTGTAATTCTCTGTATTTCTCATTTTCCGTAATTGTCTTATTTGAATATACACTATATAGAGAATATTCCCAGAAAATTTTAAGTCGGTTTTAAGTCGGTTGTAATAAAACTTCAGAAGATAGAGCCATATGAATCACCTCCCATTTAGCTTATTGCTTCGTAAATGTTTCGAAATATCTGCTTAGATATTGTTAATCTCAATTTCTCCGTATACCTCATTATTCTTAAATGTTGTATTTGAAAGTATAGTCATTAAATAATATTCTCGGAAACATACAAGTCGATCGTACTAAGACTCTAGAAAATAGAGCAAAAGGAACTCCGCCTATCTAGCTCGACTGCTCCAGCGCGTCGCAGGTACATCGGAGCAGCTGCCTAGCTATTGTTTATCTCCCTTTCCCTACCTTACTATTATTCGTCAGATTCGCCTTTTGTGATCCGTAAGGATTTGGGTGGAATGTACAAGTATATATAAGTAGGGAGAATTCGTAGGTAGATTTAGTTTGGCTTCGTTTATCGAGTCACATAGTTGTACGTTTGTGCGGTGAAAATATCTATTTTTATTTTATTTGCAAAATGGAGCCTCACAAAGTTACGAGAGATGAACGAATCTCCAAAAATACTAGGAAGGATAGACCTAGAAAGAGGAAACAAAGTTTCAATCGAAAAACGACAGAAATAGACGACAAATCTTTCTCCAGTACATCGGCGAAAAAACTCAGACATAAAGATTTGGAATGTGTGCCAAAAGACTCTACTTTACAGTTTGGGATCTTGGATTTTTACTTAGTTTTTTCTACTCTTGCTAGTTTAGTCAAGTGCTCGAATATTATAAATGACAATGGTGTGGAAAAAGTGTGTGACAGTAAAGTACAGTTTCAACAGTGTGCAAAGGAAGGACTTGGTTTTAAAATTAGAGTGGAGTGGAGTGTGAAAGATGTGATCCTCGATATATTTTATCGTGTCGCAAGATTGGAAAATTATATGAAGTGAATCGTAGATTTATTTTTGTGATGCGGTTATTAGGCTTGGGTCTAGCAGGATGTAGGAAATTCTGTGGCTTGATGGATATAAGTAGTGCTTTTCTAAACCAGTCCACGTACGACTTTTACATACAAAAAATACACGAATGCGTGACGACTGCTGCCGAAACACTCTTCTCTTTATCTGCAAAAGAAGAGAGAAATTTGGCTGTGAAGAAAAATGTATTGATGATACGTCTGAAGTCACTGTATCAGGCGATGGCACTTGGAAAAAACGTGGATTTTTATCGTTATATGGCGTAGCTACATTGATAGGATATTATTCTGGAAAAGTTTTAGACGTCATAACAAAAAGCTCGTATTGTAAATTATGTGAAACTTGGAAGAAAAAACTAGATACGGCAGAGTTTGAAGAATGGTATACAGAACATTTAGAGAAGAACGAATGCAGTTGCAGTGCTAATCACCAAGGACCAGCTGGAAATATGGAAGTTGGATCAATCGTGGCAATGTTTCAACGTTCGGTACAAAAACATGGCCTGAAGTATATAAATTATATCGGTGACGGAGACTCTAAAACATATTCCGGAGTTATTAGTTCTAAACCCTACGACGAAGATTGTCAAATAAATAAAAAAGAATGCGTTGGACACGTTCAAAAAAGGATGGGCACTCGTTTACGCGATTTGGTAAAAAAGACTGTTGAAGATAAGCAAATCAAAGGAAAAACAATCAAAAATAAAACTCTCTCTGGCAAAGGCAAGCTTACAGGCAAACTTATTGATAAATTAACAGTTTATTACGGACTGGCCATTCGAAGAAATTGCGATTCAGTGCAAAAAATGAAGGATGCTATATGGTCAACTTATAATCACTATAGCTCAACGGATGAAAAACCTCAGCACGGAAGTTTGGAGTCATATGAACATGATTTTACTGCTTTGCCAAGTGATGTTCAATCAGCTATCAAACCAATTTAGGAAGAACTCAGCAAGGATGCACTTTAGGAACGGTGTGTTGGTAGATTCACGCAGAACAACAACGAGAGCCTGAACCAGCTTATATGGAAAATCACGCCAAAAATACTTCCTGCTGGCTCAAAAGTTGTTGAAATTGCTGCCTCAGTTGCTGCCTGTACTTTCAATGAAGGAATTTCAGCTTTGTTGTGCTTTTTGCACAGCATGGATGTGAAACTTGGACGAACTATTCATGAATATGCTAGGAAAGAGGATGAGCAGCGCGTACTCCTAGCCAACAAGAGAGCTGAGTCTGTGACTCGAGAGGCCAGAATTCGTCTCAGACAAGAGCAAAAAGATGCCCTAGACATTGCAGCTGCAGCAGGATCTTTGCTTTATGGGGCTGGAATCGACGACTCTATGTAAGTTGAAAAAAAAAAATTTTTTTCCGTGTTTTATTTGTACTTGAAACTTTAAACGTGTATTTCTCAAAACTACTTTTTCAAAGTCCATGGACACGATTTCTCGAAAACTAATGTACCGATCGTTCTGAAATTTTTCACACTTCTTTAATTACATTGACTAGTGATTGAACGAAGGATTTTCGTTTCTTTCAATCACAATTTATTTTACAACCTATTTTGTGCTCAAAATTTTACCAAAAATCAAACTTTTTGCAAAAATCTCTCCCAAAAATTCAAAATTTAATTTTTTTCTTATCTCTTTGTTCAATCACGAGCTATTACCATGTATTAACTGAAAAATATTTTTTTTTTCATTTCAGATGAAACCGACATGAGTTATCATGTCCACCGCAACGACACGTTCTTTTTTGGGGCTTCGGAAAATGCGCTGTCTACGGCTCAATTTTCAATTTTTTTCATGATATATATTTTCATGTAGTAAAAAGTTAAATAAAAAAAAATTTTTATTGTACCTAAAAAAAATACGTGAAAATTTCCTTTTTTTTGTCTCAAACCCATGTAACCCCTTAAGGCAGGTTTGCGGTGGATTTTTTTGGAAAAATCATTTTTTTTTTATTTCATTATCCGATAGCAATACTATCTAGAAATATTTTAAAACTCATACAATTAGTTCCTACGGCCGGGAACAGGCAGAAAAGAGGCAGCACCTACCGCGTTTGAGCGCGCGCGCTCGGCTGCTCGTGCAGCGGCCGGCGTTGCGCTGCCGCTGCCCCCCTCTCCATCTTTAATCCTAGTCCTGCTCCTATCCCCCTTCGTAAATAGCAGTTTTGGCGGCCATTTACCTAATTTAGTGCCCGCTCAGTCATCCCAAGAGTCGCGTCGTTGTGAAATTGAACGGTTGTGAAAAAGTAGTATTTTTACTATGTGTGATCGAAAGGGCAGCAGAGAGAACGAAAATAAGCCAGGTCGATCAAGAAAACGCTCGTTTCACGGGAATCGGCATACTTCTGATGCTGATTCAAGTTTAACTAGTACTTCTGCAAAAAAATTCATAATGGTGATCCTGATTTTCAAGTTGCAGTCGATCCAACTATGCTATACTGTATAGTCTCTTATAGTGTATTCTTGGCCTTACAGAACATTGTGATTTGTAAAACATGCAAAAGTGAAGTGCGTTTTTCGAAATTGAATCAGAAAGGTTTAGGCTTTGATTTAAATGTGGCGTGTAAATGTGAAAATGACGTTCGCATTCCATCGAGTCCAAAAATTAGCTCTGGTTACGAAATAAACAGAAGATTTGCTTTCGTAATGAGGCTTCTTGGCATAGGTATTCAGGGTCTGAATCATTTTCGTGGATTGATGGATTTGTGTACTGGATTTAGAGAAAATGGATATTATGATATTGTTAATCACATTCACATAGCAGCTAAATCAGTAGCATTATTAGCTTTTAAAAAAGCTGTAAATGAGGAGAAAAAAAGCAAACGCGGCAGCTGGCAAGATTGAAAATCGGCTCACAGTCTCCGGAGATGGTTCATGGCCAAAAAGAGGTTTTTCGTCGTTACTTGGCTTAGTCAGTTTGATAGGCAAATATACAAATAAAGTTTTAGATCTCGAAGTGAAGTCAAAGTTTTGCAGAGCGTGTGAATTTGAAGCTTGGTTTGAATATCATGAACAAGATTGCACAGCTAATCATGAAGGTAGTTCTGGAATGATGGAATCGAATGGAATTCTGGACATGTTCAAAAGATCCATTGAACTTTATGAAGCTATTTATAAATATTATATAGGTGACAGTGAAACCAAAACCTTAAAAAATGTAATCGATGAAAAACCTTATGGAGACGAAGTAATTGTAAAGAAGAAAGAATGCGTTTTACACGTGAAAAAAAGGATGTTTCGGAGAGCCAAAGAGGCTAAGAAGCAGTTAACTCAGTTAAAAAAAGCTAAAAAAGCTATAGAAGAAGCTGCCTTGAAAAAATCAGGCGCGAAAAAATCAGGAGCGAAAAAATCGACATCCAAAAGCAAAGCCGATACTCCGAAAACTTTGACTTTAACTGGTAAAGTTATGTCCGAATTATCCGCTTTTTATGGCATTGATGTTCTGAATCATCCTGACTCACCCGAAGAAATGAAAAAAGCTATTTGGGCCACATTCTACCATAGAAGCTCGACCGACGACAATCCACAGCACCAATACTGCCTAGACGATTCTTGGTGTAAGTATCGTTTAGCAGCAGCACAGAATAAACTCAGTACTTTTAAGCATCCCCCCGCTTTTGACAACGATACTCAAGCAGTACTTAAACCAATTTATGAAGACCTCACTAGTGAAGATTTATTAGAAAGATGCACTGGCGCAAACACTCAGAACAATAATGAAAGTTTTAATTCTTGTGTTTGGGCCATGGCTCCAAAACACACTTTTTGTGGGAAAAAAATCGTTGAAATAGCAGCTTATACAGCAGCATGCACTTTTAATGAAGGCTTCAGTACAGTATTAAAAATAATGAGTGTTATGGGCGTAACAATAGGCAGTGAGGCTCAAAAATACGCTGAGAAAGTCAATGCAACGCGCGTGCGGAATGCCGAACGGGTTGCTTCTCAGGCTTCAAAAGAAAGCAGGGTGGCCCGCAGAAACGCTAGAATACGAGAAAATGATGCTTACGAGGAAGCTGAAGGAGTTATATATGGAGCTGGCATCGATGATTGAGTGCAAGACCCTTTTTTTCTCAAATTTTCATAAAAAAAAACTTTGAACGCGTTTCTCTCGAAACAACGCTTTTCAACTCTATCGACACGATTTAAAAAAAACTACTGCACCGATTCAGTTAAAATTTGAACAGCTTACTCCTGACATATGTTCTTTTTGTATGATGTAGGATTATAACGGTCAAAAAATTTTTCAAAAAGTTATAAACAATTTATGTTGCAATAAAAGAGCCAAAAAATTCACAAATCCGCCATTTTGTTTTTTTCCGGTAAAAATGAAATATCCTAGACTATGCAATAGCCAAAACTATAAGTTTTAAGAATCTTTTTAGTTTTTTGATTTCAGATGATCCGTTGGTGAGATATCGTGTCGACAGTCAAACAAAAGAACAATTTTGAGGCGGCCATTTTGTCAAGAAAAATCCGTAAAAAAAAAAAAATTTATATCTTTAAAATGTGTATTTTAATATGTAAAAAGTTTGAACAATAAAGATTATTTTTTGTATGAAATAAAAATTATTGAATAAATAGGGAAAATCCACCGCAAACCTGCCTTAACCCTTTCAGTCACGCAATTCAATTCATTTGGTTATGGAAGTGCAAATATATGTTTCCAATGTATTTTTGAACGAAGAATCCAAATCAAGTGTCAAAAATTGAATAAATATAAAAACAACCCCTCAAATGGGGTGAAAACCACCCTTTTAGTTAAAAAATGCAATTTGTTTGGTAATGGAAGTGCAATATATGTCCACAATGCATTTTTGAATGCAGAATCCAAATCTGATATCAATAATTTTATACATATAAAAACAACCCCTCAAATGGGGTGAAAACCACCCTTATAGTCATAAAATTCAATCCGTTTGTTATGGAAGTGCAATATATGTTTCCAATGTATTTTTGATCGTAGAATACGAATCTGATATCAAAAATTGAATAAATATAAAAACAACCCCTCAAATGGGGTGAAAACCACCCTTATAGTCATAAAATTCAATCCGTTTGTTATGGAAGTGCAATATATGTTTCCAATTTATTTTTGAATGCAGAATACGAATGTAACGTCAAAAATTTTATAAATATAAAAACAACCCCTCAAATGGGGTAAAAACTACCCTTTTAGTCATACAATTTAATTCTTTTGAAGACTATATATTCTTTGAAGACTATATGTTCACAATGTATTTTTGAATGCAGAATCCAAATCTGATTTCAGAAAGTTTTATAAATATACAAAAAATCCCTCAAACAGGGTGAAAACCACCCTTTTATACGTACAATTCAATTCGTTTCACTATAGAAGAAAATATATGTTTCCGATGTAAATTTTAACGCGGATGCAAATCCAATGTCACAAATTTGAAAACATAAAAAAACTCGTAAAATGGAATAAAAAGTAACATTGCAGTCACGAAACCCTGTTTGTTTTGTTATGTTACTGCTAATATTAGTTTCTGATACATTTTTCAACGCTAAATTTGAATCCAATGGAAGAAAATTCAGTAATCGTAAAAACGATCTCTAAAATTCTAATTGGATTACTACGAAAATGTGAATACTCAACGTCAAAGCACTCGATAGGACCTAAGAATATATAAATAGAATTTAGAGCTCAAAAAATATATTGAAAATCTCTGAAAGCCATATAAATTTTCTAAAACACCCCTTGTTACAATCCCCTCGAGTGAATGATTTCAATCCAAACTATATTTTGAAAAAAGAATATTAATAATAATAAAAAAAATTGTTTGCAAGAACTTCAAAGGATCAAATCTAAGTTTATTAGGTAGTTACATAAAATTTCTATATTTTTCCTATCAAAAATTTCAATATCATTATTCGTTCTAAATTATCAGTAATCTCACAACATTGTGAAATTTGTTTTGGTTTATTCTAAAAAATTTTTATCATGGAATATGCTGAAATCACCAGTGATAATGAAAGTGAAGATGAATATGATGATCCAGAATATGATTCTGAATGTGATGATGATTCGGATATTGACAAAAATCAAATTGATGAAGCAGTAGCCTCGTTAGAAAATACTTCATATAGTGAAAATTCTAACGTGATTGAATATGAAAGTGATAGTGATACTCCGTTGAGTGACAGATTAGCTGCTTTAGATGGTATTTGGGATAATAAAAGAAGAAAATTCGACGAAATAATTTTTTCCGAAGATTGCGGTCCAATGGTTCCTTCAGATATTCGTTCACCTTCACAAATTTTCCTTTGCTTATTTTCAGAAGTTTTGATCGAAAGAATTGTCGAACAGACTAATCTTTACGGGCAGCAATCAGACAAGCCATTTGAAGAAGTAAATAAAGCAGAAATATTGAAATTTATTGGCATGAATATCATGATGGGAATAAGTAGGTTACCCGCCATTCGGTGCTATTGGTCATCTAATTCTCAATTACACAACTCTTATATAAGCCCTGTTATGCCTCTCAATAGGTTTTTTGCTATCCTGTCTCATATACATTTGAATGATAACTTATCAATGCCACAAAAAGGTGAACCCAATTATGATAAGCTATATAAACTAAGACCCTTACTTGATATGCTTTCAGAAAATTTTATAAAATTCTACAAACCATCTGAAAAACAAGCTGTTGATGAAAGTATGGTCAAATTCAAAGGTAGAAGTACTCTAAAACAGTACAATCCACAGAAACCTATAAAAAGAGGTTTTAAAATTTGGGTTAGAGCAGATGAACATGGTTTTGTATGTGAGTTTCAGGTATATACTGGAAAAACTGCTAACTTGGTTGAAAAACAATTGGGCGAAAGAGTTGTAATCGATTTAACCCATCAAATTATTTCAAAAAATTATCAAGTTTATTTCGATAATTACTTTACTAGTGTTAATTTGATGATTGAACTCAAAAGTAAAAATATATTAGCCTGTGGAACAGTACGAAAAAATCGGAAAGGTTTGCCAAAAAAACAAATAAACGATAAAACAATGAAAAGGGGAGATTATGAATCTCGGACTTCATACAAGGGTATCAGTTGGATAAAATGGAATGATAACAAACCTGTCCAGTTTTTATCTAATTTTCACGATCCTTCAATCAAAACTACTGTAAGTAGACAACAAAAAGATGGTACTAGCATTCAAATCAATTGTCCACAAGCCACTCGAGACTATAATAATTATATGAACTGTGTTGACAAAGCAGATCAGTTGAAATCTACATACGAGATTAGTAGAAAAAGTAAAAAGTGGTGGCTTCGAATATTCTGGCATTTTATCGATGTAACCGTTGTAAATTCTTTCATCATTTACAAGCAAAATACCCCTACTACTAAAATGAATTTGATAGATTTTCGACTAAAGCTGGTAACTGAGCTTATTGGGTTTGCATCACCTAAAAAAAGAGGTACCAAGACAAAACAATTTACTCCTAGTAAGCGTAAGCCTCAAATTTCAAATGAAATAAGATTTTCTCAAGCCCCGCACATTCCAACTAAACTCAAAATACAAAGAAATTGCACTTGTTGTAGTTCTAAAACAAATCGAGTTAGAACTTCCTACATGTGCACAACTTGCAATGTTCCATTATGCATAAAAGAAAAACAAAATTGTTATGAAATATATCACAAAACGTAAATGTATATAAGATAAAAGAAAATGAATAAATATCTACCTGAAAAAGATTTAGAAAATAAAAAAAAAATTATAAAAAAAAAAAGAAAAAAAAAACGAAAAAAAAAATAAAAAAGAAAAAAAGAAAAAAAGAGAAAAAGAAAAAAAAAAGAAAAAAAGAAAAAAAGAAAAACAAAAAAAAAAAGAAAAAAACATAACTCTGCCACAGACGGTCCCAAGCCCGTGTTCTAATGAGGAGGGGGTTTTTTTACTTTCATAACCAAACGAATTCAATTTCATGACTAAAAGGGTGGTTTTCACCCCATTTGAAGGGTTGTTTTTATATTTATAAAATTATTGATATCAGATTCGTATTCTACGATCAAAAATACATAGAAAACGTATATTTGTACTGCGATAACAATAGAAATCAAATTTTGTGACTAAAAACAATAGGGAGCCGATATATCGGCTTCTGTGACTGAAAGGGTTAACAAAGAGCTAGATCAAGGGCCTACGCAAAAGCGTTAACCACCTTACTCGGAGGAGGAAGAGCTTTCTTCGTCACCAAGAAAAAGGGCTATTCCGTTGCAGGTGGAGGACTTACTCCGCTCAGAATATCTGCCTAACCCAATGGCAGATATCGGCTTCTGCACAATCTCATTCACCCAACAACTCGAGAGGCAGTTTAAGGATGCGTGGAAGAATGAAAAAGCAGAAGTAGCGCAACGATAGAAGGAAGTAGTTCAGCGAGTGAAGGAAGCAGCGCAGCCATCGAGAGAACGGACACGCTTCGTTTGAAAAGCGTACCCGGAACTTCAGGTGAAAATTTCTTTATTTTCTGTTCTTATTCCCTTCTTCTATGCCAAAATAAAATCCACGCGTAAATTTTCTCTTTCACACTTTGATACAACGCTTTTTTCCTTAATTAATTCCGGCTTCCGCTACAATCAGAAAATACGATATCGATAAAATCCTCATCTGCTGTAAGACAAAGTATCCTTCTTTTGTGTTATCTCAAGATCTAATCAAAATAATGAAAAATAAAAATTAATTTCAATTTAACATGGCTTTATATACGTGTGTGTATACCTTCTTTATTTTTGCCTTGGGAGACCAGTCAAAGTTTTTCAAATTTTCAAAAAATTTTGATTGGGCGACTATGTAACATCTCTAATGCTCCAGCTCTTAGTGTATTTTGAAAAAACACGCATCAAATAATAAAATTAAAGAACACCGACACATATATATATACTAAGGGGGGTTTCCCCCTGCTCGCTCCGCTCACCAACCCCCATTCAACTTTTAAACTTTAATAAACCTTGTAGAACTGAGTGTCTGTTGTAATATTTAATATAAGAATCGCGCATTTCAATTGTGTACAGTTTAACATTGATCAATATATCTACATTCGACTAATGCTAAGTTGTGCACAATTATAATGTGCATGAACCAGAACTCTATAATTTTTACTTAAGATATATTATCATTTTTAGAGGGGATGTGGTGGGGGTGGAGGGGTTGTGGAGGGGGGCGGAGGGGATATGGAGGGTGGTGGAGGAGCGAATAAGTGAAAAAAATAACGTTGTTTTTGAGACAATTTAACGTTATTATCTGGAGGGGATGTGGTGGGGCTGTGGAGGGATATGTGGAGGGGATATGGAGGGGCGTAAAGGAGTGTGAAGGGCAAATAAATAACGTAGTTTTTGAAAAAATTTAACGTTTTTACGTGGAGGAGATGTGGAGGGGGTGAAGGGAATAGAGGTGTGGCGGAGGGGGTGAAGTGTCTTGATAACGCTTATGATTATATAATATAGAAAGATATATATATATATATATATATATATATATATATATATATAGTGACGGGTAATTACACTTCGTCACATACTCTCTCTCTCCCTCTCTTTCTCTCTTTCACACACACACGCACCCACGCGTACACGCGCACATGCACACACATACTCACACGCACAGATACACACATATGAAACATGTAATAAAATTATTAGCTGTTACAGGTATCATCAGCGGTAAGAAGCGAAAGAGAGAAAGCCGATGAAAAATGAAAGAGAGAGAGAGAGAGAGAAAAAAAAAGCCGCGATTAGAGCGCCACGAGCTTTAGGCGCGAGGGTTCAGAGATGCTCTAGCTAGCGAGCCAAAAGGATGCCTGTTAGCGCGAGCGCGTATCAAATTGCGGGTCCGTGATACTGTGCGAGATTGTGCAAGACCACGCCGAGTTCACGAGGACCACGGGTAACTGCGGCGATTGCGAGCGACTACAGGACCAGGGCGATCCGATTGATCGACTTCTTTGGGAGCCGGTGCGACCGCAGCCAGTGGAAAATTGTGAATGCCTTTTTGGCTTCGAGTCTCTCTCTCTCTCTCTCTCTTTCTCTCTCTCTCTCTCTTTCTCTCTCTCTCTCTCTCTCTTTCTCTCTCTCTCTCTCTCTCTCTCTCTCTCTCTCTCTCTCTCTCTCTCTCTTTCTTATGAGATATTATTCCGTCCTGATCACATACCTGCGTGAGCACACGTGCAGTGGTCCGTGTGCTAATGTACCTCGTTTTATATTTTACAATTTACCTTTTCTTTGTGTTACACGCTGTCATTCTTGACTAAACCTATGCCATACAATTCATGCTCTAATATATTAATATATTGCGGGTAATTATATGGTAAAGACCCCGTTATGTAATTGGCGCCCTCCGGAAAAACTCACTCAGTCGTGGGGGTTTGTGTCAAACTAGCAGAAAAGTGCATAGTGTGGATCGCATGTGCAGTATATTATGAGTACACACGCCAAACATACATAATAGAAGGCCTAGGCCAACACATGCGCGGGGATTGTTTACGTTCGGTGCGCGAGAGAACTCGCAAAAGGAGCAACGGCCTGAAATAAACAAGCCTTTGCTAGCTCTGAAATATTTCGAGTACTGGCCAGACTGGAGCCAAATGATATTTCAGCATTTTTTATATTCACGCGGCCGCTTGATTTATTTGTACAGTAAATAATAAACAATTTCCTTCAGTGATAAATTGTTTATGTTATAAAAATAAAGCGTAAATTTTGGTAAAATACCTAGTGAGTATTTAAGTGAATAAAATCTGATTTCGTGCACTTGAAGCGAAATCGCATAAATAATACCACTGATTTCGTGACTAATAACACTTTATTTCGTGACGAAAATAAATATAACCATTATTGTTAAATTTTCCTTTGTTTGGAAATATTTGTAAATAAACAAATTATTCAAAATTTTATTCTGTAAATTGAATAATAGTGTGAATTACTCTTAAACTATATTGTTTTAGTTTATCATTACGTTTGTTTTCGGCTGTCAAAATTAAATATTTTGTTGCAAAATTAATTTATGTTTAAATAAATAATTTGGTAATCAAAATAATACGTTTGACCATACGTGATCGTTTATTCGTGTTACGAAAAAAAAAATGCTGGTAGGGCGTGCGTAAATATTATTGCAGCGCGTACTAAGGGTTTAGCATACGTAGTGCCGATACTGGCCGTATATACAGTGACTGTACTGTATAGACTACAGATAGTTGTGTAGGTGGGAGTCTGTGTAGTCGCAGTGTAGTATATGTGATTTAACTGCGACTAGTCCACAGAATAAATTCGTGGCCATAATAATCGTATCGCTTACTTAAATTACTTAATTTATTAAAAATAATATTATAGTTATTTTTTTTAAAACAATAGTTTATTAATTTAATTAATAATTGTAATTATTATTTTTTTTTTTGAAAAATAATATTATTATTTAATTAATTATTTAATTAATTAATTATTGGAAAAATTTTCTTTAGGTGTTTTTTCGGAGGAAATTTCATTTTCATTATTTTAGGAAAATTAAAAGGGATTTTTGAATTCGTAAATTCTTTAAAAAACGGGGAATCAATACGACATCTTTGATGAAACGATAGGAACCGAGATCCAAGCGTGGATTTTACGTTTAGACGGACAAGAGTTGGATATTTTTTTAAATAGGCTCGATGAGACTCTCTCAACCCGGCAAGAGTCTGGGGGTAGAGGAGTGCCTCCGTATTCTGAAACTACGCGGCCATCTTGGAATAGTACATTTTCCAGTCATCGAATAAATGATATTGGATAATCGGTACGATCCTGGAATATTAAGTTTTCCGGTGAGAAAGACGGTTGCAGTATAGAGGAATTTCTGCTACGCGTCAATGAGTGTAGCACAATTACCCGTATAGAGGATAAGGACCTAAATGCCATGACGAAGTTCTTGAAGGGAGCTGCTCTTCAATGGTGTTGTCAATCCAGGAAAATTGGCACACTTAACAAGATTTTTGCGAAGTAGCGTGACGCTGTTACGGGGTCGATAGCCGCTTGCAAAGGGACTACACGCACACAAGGATTTTCATAGCCCGTTATGGACTATATATTCTCTCTCCTCTCCTATATGGAGAAGTTCGAAGTGCCTTGGGAAGAAGAAAGAAAATTGCAGTGCATTTATCAAAATATGTCCCAGAGTTGCAAGTGATCGTGAGTAAGGCGAGATATGGATCTGGACACTTTAATTCGATTGCCGCAGAGAAAGCAGCGGCGCAAAAATCGGCTTCTACAAGATTTAAATGGTTCTATTATATATGGGGGGCGGAGCAGTTTTATTCCCATCTTGTTTGCTGGAACTGTACTTGGCCAGGATACACTACAAGAACGTGTTCAGAGTGTGCGGGAAAAAAGCAGCATGGTGTGTAGATCAGGTTCCTATCATCCCTGCAGCCAACTTTAAGACCTCAGCGGCTCACTCTAATAAGACCAAAGAAACACAAGCGCAAGTTGAGCCAGTTCTTTCACCGATCGCGACGGAGGAAGAACCTATAGTAGCTCACGATGCGAATGGCGCTTCTTAGGAATCAGCTCCTTACACCGAGAGAGACTACTCTCGCTTGTGGATGCAAATGAGGATTGGTTGATTCCGAGTGCGTCAACTACATGATGGAGGTGTTGCACGTATATATATTGAACCACTTGGCTTGCAGATTGCTGCAGCGTATAATAAAAACATATTTCGCCTGTTATCGGGTATGTCGGTTTACCATTCGACATAGGTAATGTACGCCGTCACTTAGAGGTTGTTCTACCCGAGTTACCAGAACGATGTCTTCTCGATATAAATTTTAAGCGAGCGTTTAACACGCACATCCTACCTCGCGAAAATAAATTAAAGGTAGAAGGGATTGAGGAACATCTCCCTCTCGAGATAGAGACAGTAGGGGTAGGCATGTGCGAATTCCTGTCCTCTCCATTGGACTTGCCGACGTTTCAGATGTGCAACGCTTCCAATTACAAGAGATGTTGGATTGAGTATTGCCAAAGGGCAAGGTGTCTTTAGGTCGCACCAATATAATCAAACATAAGATTGATGTTGACTCTGCGCAACCTATGAAGCAAATATATTATCCAGACTCCAAGAAACTTGAAAAAGAGATGCATGCACAAGTACACAAGATGCTGGAAGCAACGGTCACTCGAAGATCCAATAGCAAATGGTCGAGCCTAGAGGTAATGGTTTGCAAGTCAGACGGCTCTTACCGCGTTTGCGTCGACTATAGGAAGTTAAACGAAATGACTAGAGTACCTGCGTATCCGCTTCCTTACATGGACTCTATCCTGCGAAAATTGTAGAAAGCACGTAACATTTCCAGTATTGGCCTAAGCAGTGAATCATCAAGTGTCGTTAAATGAAGAATCACGAAACTTGACTGCATTTACAATGCCAGGTCTTGGCCATTTTGAGTTCTGTTCTCCCACCTGGTGTATCCGGCGGGCCCGCAACGTTCCAAGAATTGAGCGACAAAATTATCAACCCTGAACTTGAGTCACACGCCTATTCATATATGGTGATGTGATTATAACAACAAAAACATTTGAAGAGTACTTAATTTGGCTTCAATATGTTCTCCGTAGAATTATTGATGCGGGCCTCATCGTCAATTTCGATAAAAGCGAGTTTTGTTACAATGAAGTTAGATTTTTAGGAGTTCTCGTGAACCAAGATGGATTCGGGCAGGATCCAGAAAAGATGGACTCCGCATATGAGTTTCCTGCTTCGCAAAATCTTAAGCAGCTTCGACAATTCCTAGGAATGGCGTCGTGGTATCAGATATTTTTGAATGACTTCGCTACGATTGCGAACCCGCTTACCCATCTTACGAGATCAAATGTCAAGTATGTATAGGGTGATGAGCAGCAGATGGCGTTCGAACAGATTAAGGCGCTTATCATATCTCTTCCTGTGTTGCATAGTCCTTCTTTTGACCATCAGCACAAGCAAATCCCGTAGAGCGAGTAAACCGTACTTTCAAGACCATGATCACGTCGTATATAGAGAAAAACTATAGCACTTGGGATTTACATATTCCCGAGCTAGTGTTGGCCTATAATACGGCCGTGCAAAAATCTACGGAATTGTTACCTGTTTTTCTAAATTTTGGAATTACGCGTCCCTGTGCTTCCAAGAACGTTGCGGTAGCAAGAAGAACTCGCCGCAGCGCTAGAAGCAGAGACAGCTGCGTTAGAGAATTGAAATAAGCGTGTGAATATACTGCGAGAAGTGCGAGATTTAGCAGCAGAAAATTCAGCAAAAGCGCAAGAACGCCAAGCTAAGTATTATAATTGCAAACGGCGAGATGTGCAATTTGCTATTAGCGAGAAAGTATTGCGCTGTAATCGCATTCTTTCATTATTCTTCAATAAATGGGCCATATATAAACTCCGAAAAACAAGGCACAACACTTACCAATTAACTGACCAATCCGGAAACGAGGTAGAGCAAATCTTTGTAAAAGATTTGAGACCGTATTTTGACGATGACGCCATGCCTCCCGACTCCGAAGATGAAGCTATAAAAGAAACTTCAAAAGACGGCGATGGACCAAGCAACATCGAGCTTGAGCTAAAAGAGTCGCGAGCGAGCGATGCGCCTTTAGTAGTAGGGAAAAAGCGTGGTAGGCTGCGTCAAACGTGTATAGTAGTCAAGCGTACAGTTAGAGTTGTCAGTAACCGCGTAAGTAAACGACCAATTAAAGTACGCGATGTAAGCGTTGAGGGCGACATCGATCCTGAAGAAATTGCGAAAGGTAAACCTAAAAGAAGTCGAGAGAGACCAAAGGGTGGACCAAAGGGAGAGACCAAGGGGTGTTCCTCGATGCACGTGGTATAAAACGGTAAAGACCAAAAATTAGAATCGCGATTTTTATATATTCGTTCTATTACTATCTATTGTAACTGCGTCTTTGGGCACCTAAAAACCTTTAATTAATTCCATTTTTTCCCTCTGTCTAGACTAAAGACGGACGTACCCGAGGCAATCCAGCGCTTAGCCGCAGAGATAGCCGCCAAGCTGATGGTATAATGGAGGGAGAACCCCAAGCATAAGGTCATATCCTCACCAGCTCAAGGAGCAGATACTACAGCGACGTTCGCAGGAATGGATCTGCGGGGATGAGGCGATTATCCTCGCCCCCTTCTAGATATCGTCTAGGGGAAAGAGAAAATACCTTCCTCGGCAATTAGTGGTCCCGATCAGTCCGACTCTACTACTGAAGCCACTGCAACCGCCTAAGAGGCGGAATCAGAGTGTTCAACAGCTGTGTCGGAAAGGCACTCGGACTCTACGGAGTGGCTAAGAATCCTGAGCGGGCTAGAGAGGGAAGAGCGGCCCAGCATGAGGCCCGCCGTATAGAGGAAGGGGCTCTAGAAGCTTTTGAAGAAGCTTTTGACCGCTTCCTGGAAGAGTGGATAGAAGAGGGAATTAGACTGGCCGGAGACTACCCTCAACGTCAACGACCTACGGGGCAAGAAGAAAGCGACAGCCCAGTGGCTAAAGGTAACGCTGAAGAGCCGGCAGTTGAAGAGAGAAGAAGCCGCAGCGCGCCAGGCTCTCGCCGATTTCCATCCGGAAAGCGCGAGTCACGCGTACGAGCTCCAAAGCGTATAAAGGTCGTTGTGATAAGAGTTTGGCAAGAATTCCACTGCAAAATATTTTTGGATACTTTTCTGTTTTCTGTAAATATCGAGAAATAACAACGAAATATCAATTTCTAAGCATTCTACACAATGTATTAAACCGATATACGCGATTTAAAAAAGTATCCGTCGAATACTTTTTTCGGGTATCTTTTTAAATCACGTATATCGATTTAATACATGCTGTAAAATGCTTAGAAATTTTTTGTTGTTTTTTCTCGATATTTACAGAAAACAGAAAAGTATCCGAAAATATTTTGCTGTCAAATACTTGCCGAACTCTAGTTGTGATCTGGACAAAGAACACGTTTAAGACCCAGTATAAAGCTACCGATTTGGAAATTTTCAGATCAAATGCTGCCGATCTACTCCAGATATCGTGATTGAATAAAAATCAATTTTTTAAAAAAGATTTTTTCCATTCAAAACAAAAAGATGAATGCTCGAAAATTTTACAGAATATCGTTCTCAATATTTCTAATCATATGATTCTTTTAAAAATCTTTCCTTCTTATAATTCAGAGATATAACCATTTAAGAAGAAACAACAAGTTCGTGTATATCAAAACAAGGGAAATAGCTTATTCAAAATTTCGAATCGGAAAAGATAGGTAATCTTCTGCTCATTCAAATGCATTATTAATCAATCGATGATATTATTTCTACGGTATCGAAACTAAAACTCAAAAATGAAAAAAGGCTAAGAAAACTAAAAACGCATAGAAACACAAAAAATATATTTTTTGAACCGCCTTCCTAAAAAAACAAAAGAAGAACAAGAAAAGAAGACATTTTCTAAAAATAGTGTATTTTGATTCCTAATGTCTCAAAGTATGTTTTTATATAGTTTTAGCACAACTCTTTCTTTACCACCGCAAAGTTTCATCTATGAGGAAGCAAAATTAATAACTAAATCTAAAATTAATAATTTAATAATAATATACACATAAAATATTGAGAAGTACAACAAAATTACATTAGATTCCATCACAGTCCCTTTCAATAGCGACAGTTGCGTAGCCTTTGTCTGCCTTTGTAAAAATAATGTTTTGGTTATTTTATATTAAACTGAGGACTCTAGATTATTAATACAACTCAAAAGTTATACATTTATCAAAAACAGAAGAAAAATTGAATTTTTCACCCAAACTAAGAATATCACAAACATCATTTGGAATTCCAATAGAATACCAATGGCTACCCAGATACACTTATTGAAAATCATTTTAGTAAAAGCTTAGTTCATATTGATGAATAATTAAATTCTAATAACTATAATACAAATAATAATAATAATAATAATAATAATAATAATAATAATAAATTCAATTTCAAGAATATTATGGTTTTACCTTATATCAAACTGTTGACACCAAAAATAAACCAAGTTTTAGATAAATATGACATTACTACGATTAATATTACCATAAATAAATTTAGTAGATTCGTAGGACTAGGGAACGATAACGTCAATGAAGTAGAACGTAATATTGTATATCAATTTAATTGTAAAAATTGCTTTGCTACAAGCATAGGCACAAGTAAGAGAAAATTGGGGGTAAGAAGTTCAGATAACCCATGATAATGTGACATCCCACGTCACCCATACCATTCTAACATATTTTTATAATAGTTATCGATATACTCATAGGTTTATATACATGCATACGCAACATACATATATAAATTTTGAAAATGCGGGCGCACTCGAGTCTTCGTTACTTGCCACCGATTTTTTATATGAAAGTACTTATGAAGGAATGCTGGAATACATTGTGTAACCTATAACTTTGGTTTTGAGAAACGTATTTTAACTGTAATGTACTTTTTTCTGTAAAGTGTACTTCAGGTTGTCTAGAAACCAAATATGATCATGCGCAAACCTGGTAGGTGGGGCATCACCCGTGAAAATTCAAATAATTTTTATGTACGGCTATTTTAACGTTTTTGTTGAATATAATTCTTTGAATTGTTATAAAAATATTTGGGTTTAGAGTATATAAATTTTTAAACCAAATTATGCTAAACTATGCTTTATACATAATCTGTCACACATTATGTAAAATTCAAAGATATTTTCGTTATTTTCGACCGCTTTTAATGATTTTAATATTTTATTATGCCACTGGAATTTCTAATTGATGTGAGAGTGATAAAACTTGTTACAAACTTCTTGATCATTCAAAATAAATATCCTTCTATATATCTATTTAATTATCATAATACTTAATAAGTATAACGTATACTTAGATTCGTTCATATATTACATACGCGGAGAAAAGTAAGATACAGTCGGGGAGTCAGGGGTTTGAAATTCCAAATCAACCTTTCTATGAATAAAGTATGTCTTTAAATTGTAAAATATGGACCAGGTTATGAAGTTATTTTTATTCTTTGCAACTAACTAGTAAAATATTAATTGTATTGAAATAGTTCCTGTTCAAAAGTTGTTAAAAAGAAAATTTTCTACAAAAATTAGTGTTTAAAAAAAAAACATTCTTCTGTTGACAAATTTACAACAAACATTGAAAAATTTGGTCGTATGTGTTCTTATTCTAAGTTTACAAAAATAAAAGTGTATATCAAGCGAAAATTTGCGTGTTTTCACGATATATATGAGTCATTCTCTAGGAAATCAAAAACACAAAAAGAATATTTTTCTGATTTGTTCATTTTGGGTGGCCTGACTCATATATATATATGGGTCAATCCATGCCAAAACGCACACGGCTCTGCCCAAAAATGGTAAAGACTTAGAAAAACTTGTATAGGGTCAAAATTTAGGGTTTTTATGTAGAATCAATAGCTATGTGGCGCTTTTCAAAATTTTCAAAATGGCGGTCCCAAAAACCCGATTTTCTGACCAGTCTTCCGAAAATTTTCCGATTAATTGTTCATAAAAATATAGATAAAAGATGAAAATTGTGAGTAAAGGTCATTTTATATGTTTTCGGGTACGCTGAATCCGAATCCGCTGACCGTTTAACCTTATCACTCCAGGATTTGATCTAACATCAAAATATACCTCAAAAACGCTCAAACAGGCATGATTATGGCTAGATAAAGGTTCGTGACGATGCATTTGATCGTTTCAAGGGTCGCGTATTTCAAATCCAAGGTCCGTTCAGCTCGTTTAGTCCAAAATTTGCCCCTAGCCTCAAAATATTTTTCAAAAACGCTCAAATAGGCATGATTACGGCCAGATTAAGGATCGTGACCATAAATTTATACGTTCTCGAGATCGCTGATTTTAAGTCTAAGGTCCGTTTAGCCCGACAAGCCCAAAATTTGTCGCTAACCTCAAAAAGTACTTCAAAAATGCTCAGCGGGCATGATGACGGCCAGATGAAGAATCGTGACCATATATTTATACGTTTTTGGGGTCACTGATTTCAAATCCGTAGTCCGTTTAGTTCCATCAGCTAAAAATTTGTTTTTAACCTCAAAAAATACCTGACAAACGCTCAAATGGGCAGGTTCATGGCCAGAAAAGGACTGTTATACTTTAAATCTCTACAACAACTTCATTTTTATCACTTGAAAATTTTCTGATAATAATACTCTTGTTTCATAGTGGAATAAAACAGTGATTGCTTGAAATTTGTGGGACAGAAGGAGCCTCTTCAAATCGTCTTTTTAATCTTCTTTGAGTGTTGCTATGTATTACTTTTGAATAATAAAAGAACTTTATATTTTTTATTGAATGGCATGCCCACTCATAAAGCTGCTTAGCTGTTAAAATGCTGTTGATTGCTGATGCTTGGAGGCTTGTGTTTCTAACTCCTATTTTAAGAGTTGCACCAAGGCCATCATGTGGGCCTTTTCCGTGAGCCGTCGCGCAAAAATGCCATTCTGCTTTGATACCAAAATCATTTTCATGATTACATAAATTTTGGATATTAAATCGATTTTTAAAATGTTTTGCTCCATCAGAAAAGTAGATAATCTTTGTAACTTTGTGTTGTTTCTTTAGGTAATCAATTATCATCGAATTACACACATATACCGCTGCAGAGTCATGAGTATTTGATTCAGAAATCACGATTATATTTCCATGTTTTAATTCACCTTCATCTCGATAATAATAAACTACAGTATATACTGTGGCTTGATTATTATTATAGTGAAAAGCTTGAGCTGCTTTTTGAACAACGAAAGCAAAATTCTCTGAATAATCTGGTAGCACAAGAATTTCTCCTGGCTTTAAGCTTCCCTTCAATTGCTTAAAATATTCTAATTGTTGTTTGTTAATATAATCATGAGGTTTTAATGATTTTAACCGATGACCAAGAAGTTCGAGGAAATTTTCAGTAGTTGTGTTTGATGTAATCATAGTTGTTCTATCTGTCGAATGCCAAGAGCTAAAAGTTATATCCTTTACGTCTGCTTTTTCCAAACCTGATTCAAGCTGGGATCTGAGCTTATCGTAATCAGGGCAGTTTTTGCATTCATTAAGAAAACATTCTCTATTTGAGTTACGACATACCATGAGATTAAGATAATCGGTATAGTTTTTTAATGGGAATTCCGATTTAGCCATCAGGTCAGATAAATTGATGGCATCGAGCAAAAGCTTGAGCAAAAAATTGACATTCTCATGAATCACACATACGCAAACAATATGAGTACCATTACTTCCGGGTAAAATACAATTTTGAGGTCGTAATTGGCAAAACTTTGAAAGACCTATAGTAGTATCTGGATGCTCTCCACAGAATTTGAAATATAATTCTTTTAAGCTAAACAATGTCAGTCTCTTCTGTTTGAGGACTTTTTCTCCATCAATCTCTTTCTGCTGTTAGAATCACATTCATAGAATTGTTTCACTCTATTAACCGTAGTTTGTGGCAGCGATTTACCTATCTTTGGGGGTGGTCTAGAAAAAGAGCCATTCATGGCTTTTAATTCTTTAGCTTTTCTAATGAAGTAAGTCGTAGTATTGAATAGAGAAGAAATCTTCTCTATTGACCATTTTGATGGCAGTATGGTTAGAATAGCTATCCTGTCGGGATCGTGCTCTGACAACGATGAAAATTTTTCTCTTAAACCTTCGATGATTTCATGAAGGTTTTCCTCAGCATTTGAAGAAGTTGAACTGTCAAGATCTAATTGCACATTCTTCTCTAGGCATTCTTCATTTGCACTGTTAGATACAGAAGTATTGTTCAAATTGTCATTGACGTTTTCATCATGAGTATCATCATTGTTGGAATTGTGGTTCACGTCTTCATTATGAGTATCATTACTATTATATGATATTTTCCTACATCCACTGCAAATCATATTCTCTGCAGAAGCAAGCCCGAAATGTCTGCAAAGCCTAGCTGGTAGTGGTCGTAATGATTTGCCTATGTGAGCTACCAAATTGAGCGGATTGCAACAGCGATCTGTTCGAAAAGAAACGGACCTTAGACTTAAAATCAGCGATCTCGAAAACGTATAAATTTATGGTCACGATCCTTAATCTGATTCTTGGCGAGTACACGTCGTCAGAATACCATGGCAACTTATCTGAAAGGTCAAAAATCGACCTCCGAACGTACTTCGAAGCCAGGGAAACGTAAATTTCAAGGTAAACGATTCACAACTCGATCAGACGATGAAGAGTTGGATATAAGCAGTAGTGCAAGAAAATTGTGAACTACGAGGACCGAATATATAATTGTGAATCCATTTCATTGTTATAGAATTATTGAATTTTTCAGTTTTTCATGTGATTACTGATATTGTAATCTGCAGATCGTGCAAACAAAGCGTAACATTTACAGAGAGTGGACATAGAGGCTTAGGTTTTAAAATTGTTCTATCGTGTATGTGCGGTCGAAGAGAAATCAATTCAGGACCGTTGATAAATACCGGTTGCGAAATAAATAGACGGATCGTGTTCGTTATTAGGCTTCTTGGTGTTGGATGAGAAAGCATAAATATGTTTTGTGGTTTCATGGATCTGTGTCAAGGTTTGTCGAAATCAACGTACGGTAAGATAGTGCAGCATCTTTACTCAGCGTCGGAATCGATGTTCAAAATTGTCAGTAAGAAAACTGTCAAAGAGGAGCGAGAAAAGAATGTAGAAAATGGGAGAACCGAAATTCGTTTGAAAGTGTCTGGCGATGGATCCTAGAAAAAGCGTGGCTTTACTTCATTGTACAGTGTAACAACTCTTACTGCGTACTACTGGAAAACTGCGTAAAGAAGGAAACATTAGAGGACGACGAATTTGAAGAATGGTATAAAGAACACAAAGAATTATGCTCCTCAAATCACGAAGGTTCAGCAGTGAAGATAGAGGTGGATTCTATCGTGGAAATGTTTTCGAGATCCGAAGAAATATTTGCCGTGAAATATACAAATTACTTCAGCGATGGCGATTCTAAAACTTTTGCAGGTATTCTGAAGATAAATGCATATGGTGACGATTGCCCTGTTACAAAAAAATTAATGCGTGGGACACGTACAAAAACGTATGGGTACGCGACTTCAAAATAAAAAGAAGCAAGAGAAGCTCGGTGGTAAGAAACACCTGACGGAAAGTCTCATTAAGAAGTTAACGATCTATTATGGCTTGACAATTAGTAGAAATATTAATTCTGACCAAGAGACAAAAAAGCTATAGTAGCAACGTTTGATCATTATTGTTCTTAAGATAAATCTCGTCGGTACGAGAATTGTCCGGCAGGCGCCGACAGCTGGTGTGAATGGCTCAAGGCTGAATTCATGAATCAACTGTAATCTTTTAAGCATCCTGCTCGATTGCTTGACGAAAAAGTTGAGGAACACATTCGCCCAATCTTTGAAAAACTTTCAGATGATGAACTTTTAACGCAATGCTTAGGCAATCGCACACAAAATTCTCACGAGTCGTTCAACTCGATAGTACGGCGCATAAATCCGAAACATATGCATTCTGGTCCAAAAGTAATTGAAATTTACCGCCTACATGGCTGCAGGTATGTTCAACGGAGGGTATTCTGCGATTTAGAGGACCATACAGTTGTTGAATTTGAGTATTGGCCAGAAGTGCAAAATATTTGCTGATAACGCTGACGCACAACAGATCGAGAGGGAAAACAGGCGCCACTCATTTTCCAGCAAGGAAGCTCGTACGGCTCGTAGACTCCAGAAAATGCATCAAAATGAGTTTTCTGAGGAAGCTGAAGGTCTATTATATGGATCAAGAATAGCTGATTAGCGAATTATTAGTGTAAGTACTCGAAAATTGATACTTTTTCTCGTCGGAATCTTTGAAGCGCATTTTCTCCAGTTTTCATTTTTACGACTTCTCCAAATTGGCGGGCGTGATTGCAAAAAAATGGAACAACCTATTGGAACCTTAAAGCAGGACCCCTCCTTAACCAATAGAGATAGAAATGAGTTACCTTTACATTGGTATTTACAAGTAAACCCTAAAGAGGTAAATAAAATAACCTGTACATAGGCTGACTTATCTAACCTAGAGAAGAAACCAAAAATCTTAAATACTAATTTAAAAACCAACTTAAAAATAAAAAATAAAAATAGAAAATGGAAAAAAAAATAATAGAAAAATTTCTTATTAACATCAGATAAAATTTCCACGCAAAGTGACCTGAGCTGATAGTTATATCTAAACTTATAAATTCATTACAAATCGCTTTAATTTCTTCTTTGTATTAACTTTATTGGTAGTTATGATTTGAGATCATTTGTTTAATTAGTTGAACACTTTTATAGCTACTATGTAGTTGTTTTTTTACCTAATGTTTTAGTTATTTTCGGTAATTGAATACATTTATTTCTAGTATTGTTTGTTTTGGACTTATATATTTCTTTCAGTCTTTCATAATGAAATGAAATAGATTCTAAAAGGAATAATTGGCTTACTGAAAGAGAGAGACATTGCTCTGAAAATCGATTTTTATTTATGATTTTTAAAATTTGTTTTGAATTCTTTGCATTTGGTCTAGAGTATTACTATATGCTCCTCCCCAGGCAATTATTCCATAATTTATTAAACGTTGAAAAAATGCATAATTAATTATCATTAATATTGTGGATTTTGTAATAATTTTAATTTTGGCAAAAATAAATATTAGATATCTAGTTCTTCTTACAATATAGTCGAGATGTTTGTTCCATTTCATATTGAAATCGATTCCTAGATACTTATGATATTCTACGCTTTTTATTGGTTGGTTACCTATTAACGTTTAGTGTATCTGGCACACTATCACAGTAATTTCCATACGTTATGTAAACAGTTTTACTTATATTCAAAGCTAAGTTATTCAAAGTAAGACATTTCGACACTTGATTTAGATATACATTCATTGTACTCGTATCATGTGCCCGAGACCACGTATCATCACTGGACAGTGTCATCAGCATAAGACATGATTGGATCATTTTACATATCTCTCAGTAGATCATTGACATATAGTATCAATAACAAAGGAACTAGCATAGTCCCTTTGCGGAACTCCTGCGGAGATTAATTTGTTTTCACTCTTACAATCTTGAATTTTAACTCTTTGTTGTCTATCTGAGAGATAACTAGTTAACAATTTTAAGACACTATCTCTTATACCATATTTCTCAAGATTATCTAGCAGTATTCTATGATTCTCAGTAAGCAAAGCTTTGGCCAGGTCTAAGAATACTGTAATCATAGGTTTGCTTTTATACAAATGTTTGTATACGATATTTGTTATATAATGCAAAGCATCCGTCGTACCCCGATTTCTAACAATACCAAATTGACTGTCAGATATTATATTATATTTTTTCAAAAATAAGTGTAGTCTATTGTGAAATATTTTCTCAAAAATTTTTGCAATAGTAGAGATAAGCAAAATTGGCCTATAATTTGAGATACACGATTTTTCCCCTGCCTTGTATATGGGGATTACTTCAGCTTTTCTACGGGCATGAGGCCATATGGATTTCTCAATACACAAATTAAAAATCTGTTCTAGTGGTAATAGTATATATTCACATATTGATTGTATTGTATTAACATCTATATTATCTACCATTTCGAATTTTTTTCATTGAAATAATAATTGTATGTATCTCATTCGAATATGTAGGGCGAAGAAAACTGGAATTGTGGTTCCTCGTAGGAAGTTTCAATTTATCAGTGTCTAATTGTGTAATTTGCGCATTTAATTTAGTACCCACTTCACAAAAGTAGTTATTTATAGAATTAGCAACATTACTTTTATTTTCAATTTTTGATAATTTTCATATATGTAATCAATTGACTTGCCCTGATTATCAATTTTTCCCAATTTAGTGTTAATTATATTGCATAACTGCCTTGGATTTCCACTATTCAATTTTACTTTTTCAGTTCCATATTTGTATTTTGCATCGGTTACAACTTTACTCAATATTTTATTATAACTAATATATTCATTTTTTAGTAGTTGGCAAGTTGTTTTTTTCCCATAATCTATATAAAATCTCTTTTGTTTTACATGATACTATGATCGCGTTCGTAATCCAATTTTTTCTCGGTATTAAGTCTTTATTTTTTGTCAGTTAGTTGTTTATACTATATAATGGTTTTTCGTATTTGCCTCATCTTTTAAAAATGTTTTCATACTAAGCATGAATTCTGTTTTTGGCACATCATGGCATCTATAAATTGCCGAAATTCCCAACCAAAATAAACTTCAATTTTAGTAGTTTCAAATATGTTGTCTTTAAAGTACATTATCACTCCATCTGCTTCATTTACTCTACTTTCATTGTAGTAACTTTTGTATCCAATTAAACAACAGTATTGTGGATATTATAAGTTCCAAGTTTCTATACATATTATGACACAAGCCTTTCTTACTAGACATTCAATTAAAGTTTCCAATTTTTCGAAGATTGCATTAAGACTTCTTATATTTACACATAAAATCAAATTCTTTTCATTTTTAAGACTTTTATTGAGCGTTTCCATTTCCTCCACTTAACATTCACTAGTATTAATGTCTTCAAAATTTAAATCTTGATCCATAAGTAAGATGAAGTTCCTGGTTCGGATCCTTTTCTGGATCTGGTTTGTATGGGTTGGGGTCTTTTTTCTGGTCCTATTTTGGATACGATGTTGGAGTTTATTTCGTCTAGTGCTTCCGATGATATTCTAGATATCCTCGATGTAACCGGCTGGTTGTTAAAGTTTTTTACTTTGCCGATATGCCTCGGTATAATAGGTTTGATGATATAGTCAGTAAAATCTATAGACCTCTTTATCTTAGCTTTCAGAATTTTACAATCGTGGCTATCTGTAGCCACGTGTTCAGTTCTATATTTTGTTTTGTATATTACATTGCTGTATACACAATTTGTACACCTTTTGTCTGTTTTATTGCAATCCTGTGTTCTATGCTCCCTTGCACACTTTAAACACATAGAATTATTATACATATTAAAATAGAATTATTATACATAGAAAAAAATGTATTATACATATTACATTTTTTCCCATGATGTCCAAACCTTCCGCAATTGTAAGAAGGTTTAACGTTCAGATAATCATAAGCTCTACAATTTTGATAAACTACAAATATTTTATTGTTGGTGTCTCTGACGTGTTGAAACAATTCTGCTGGCAATTCTATTATTATAGACTGCATATTATTTTTTTTATTCGTACAAAAATGTATAATCTCACACTTTTTGTTAAAATCTTTGAAGTTTCTTTCATTAATATCTTCTTCTAGACTTGCATTATCCATTTTTTCAAAGTTATTAATTCCTACTATCTTTCCTTTAGGGTTCTCAATTTGTTCATTATTTATCTCATAAACATTGGATAGTTTTGAATTTAATGTATCGGTTCTTTGAAACTCTCCTTCCCCCTGAATTGCCGCCACCTACGCGGGCGCGCGTATTGCGCGTATTATCAGTGGCTAGCCGAGCTCCAACATAAAAGAAAGCACGACCTTCAGTTATACATGCTGATCGGATACGCGATCGGACCGGCGGGTATTGTACCTACAGCTGTTTGTAGATATGCAGTGAGGAGCTGCACACAGCTTGTAGAGCCGCTGACCCGCATAGCTATAAAACCATCACATGGCGCCATAACGATTTGGGGATAATTATTGCTAAACGCTCTCGTATTATAGTCTGCAAATTTATTTTTTTTAAATATTTAAATATATTTCTTTCCCGTTAACATATAAATATAAGGAAAATATTTTTTTCACTTTTCTGTTCAGGACTAAATGCGAATTCGTCTAACATTGGAGAGAGAGTTTCACTTAAAATATTTGTGTGTTCGGTGCGGGACAAGCGAAGCGAACTCAAAAACGTTTTCTCGCCGGCCGAGAAAACGGATCGTGATTCAAACAGAGCGAACACACCACGGCATCGACCGACTCGAGCGCGCGGCTATGTAAGCAACTCGAGTGTGACTTATGCGCACGATTAAGCGGATCATACACGAGAAAGCTATAGTCTAGAATATTATTTTGACGGACTCGGGGATTATATAAAATCTCCCGGCGAAGCTTTTGCGCACACCGTGATTCGCTATAGTTTACGCTCGAAATGTCGGCACCTTACGTGCGCGGCGAGCAGGCAAAGCGGTCTATTGCAGAGCAGCCAGCTACGACTCGCGCGATAAACGAATATAACAAAATCATCCAGGTACGCGGAGCGTGAGTGCCGCTGCTGACAGTACAGGAGAGACGGCCTGCGACTGATTATCGTCGGAGAAGCGATTTTACACGGCCGAGTTTTCTTTTAATATTTCGGGCGCATACAATACGCGACTACAGTGCTCAGTGGGTTATTTATTTTACTCGATGCAAAATTTGGTATATTTCCCGGTAATTAATTCATGATTTAGTCATCCGAAAAATTAGTTGTTTAGTATCGTACACGGAAATTAAAATTTCTCTTTTACTGATAGTTATTAATATAATATAACCACAACACACAATACAACATTACTCTTCTGTATTAAAGCATACATAGAAAAACCAATGCGTTCTCTAGGTACTGCGTTTTGTTAATAGCGGCTCACTTTATTTAGTACATAGCGAATTTATCCCTTTTTTTTCTATTTATTCCAGTACACACGGTACTGAAATAAGTCCGTCGGACAAGCGAATTAAGCTCGACTGTCGATCTCGAATAGTTACACTCGTACTAATTTTAAGACAAAATAAAAAAGCAATAAAATTTTGAAAGAAAGTTAATCCTTTTTGGATAAACCTATAATATAATAAATTGGTTATTGTTTTATTTACTTGTGTGTTTGTTTTTTCTTCGAGTGTATATTTTATCAATCAATAAAATACTGAAAATAACAATGTATTTCGGTTATATGGATTATTTCCCTTTTCTGAATTTTAGCCAAGGAGACAAAATATTACTTGACTGTTTTCTCTTCGAGTTTATACTTTGCCAAGCAATAACATTTTGAAAATAATTAATTTATTTAAACGTACTAATTCTTTCTAATCTTCAGAAGTTTACTCAAGAGAAAATAAAATTCCCATACTCTGGAAAATTTTATTGCTATATCTGACAATACAAAATTTATTTTTACGAAAAATTAAATTACTATGTAACTGCGTCATATCTAATATATAAAGAAACAGCAACAGTATATTGAAAACAATTAACGTATTTTAGACTTTCGAAATAATATTTCAAAATAATTAATTGAACACACTAATTATTTTCTCTGTCCTGAATTTTATCAAACAATAATAATTAAAAACAATAATTATAATTACGAATTGCTGTTCCTTTTAATAACTAAGCGATCACCGCGATTTGTGATCCTCGTTCGAAAACTTATTAATCAAAATGAGTATTTCCTCCGAGAGTAGCTTAGGCATCCTGCTGGAGGATGTATTTACGTTAGTGACTTGCATGGGCACGGACGAAATAACGAGAGCGCTCGTCCACCTCCAATTACGAACGACCGGTGGAACGCACGAGGGAGCGTGCAGACCGTATCGCTACCTCGCAAGTAATTACATCGCAACGGACTACGTCCACAACCCGCACATAAACAATTATTGGGAGTTGAAGTTACTTTTAGAACAATCGAGCGGCGACTTCTTGAATAACGAAAGAAGAAATATGGCCTTCACGCTATGCCGAAGTAGTCTCATAGATGCTCCGTTGTTAAAAGCGCCGAATGTACTACAGCGGCTGACCGATATATTTGTACAATATACAGCTGACGCAAGTAACGCGGGAGCACAACCGTTCGTGTCTACCTTGTCGGCACAATAAGCTGGGCCACAGGCGCGCACACGCCGCCCAGTGCACAACCGCACTCGCATGCCCCCACTGTACCAATTGACGAACTTACAGCACTATTAACCCTCGAAAACGGCTCAACATACAGAGTACCCCTGGAGATAGCTGTCTCATGAACACACCGACCAAGAAAAAGAGAAATACATGCGTATGTTCGAAGAGGCATACAAAACGGTCATGTCGCTACTGAACGATCCAGAAAAGAAAGCGCAGTACTCAGCATCAGCCTGCAGTACACCCATAGCTGACAACCAATACCGCGTGATCAACGCAGATACTGTAAGCGATTAAATCCAAAAACCTCGCGTGAATTTCAATTAGACATTCACGATGAGGTACTTCGAAAACGAACCTCAGAACGAGCTGGTGTCCTTCACAGATCCGCTAGAGCGTACGAAACCGAGAAATAGAATACAGCTCGCGCATACAGAGCGATCACTCGGAGAAAATCCTATACGAGCACAACGAGTATTTGTTGATCCGGTCAAGAAAACATCACAAGTACTCGGTAATCACCCGTACATAGAAAAATTGCGTACGAGTTTGCACGAGAAATTGCGCCAATCGAAATTCTTATCTCATCCATCTCAAGACAAAGTCGGAGCACAAAATAAAAAACCTGTGCGAACCAACTACGATCAACTTATGGGGGATGGAGGAGGCTGGGGGAGGGGAGACCCGCCAATGTCAAATACAACCAACACCCGCCCCAATTACGACTTACCGAGCGCATATTTTCCTCGGTCGATAGTGGAAAATTCAGTCGAGTGACACAAACCGAGGGATATCGGTGACACCGTGCGGAAATGATACTTGAAATTCTCAGGTGCAAAAGACGAAAGCATCGAGGAGTTCTTCATGCGCGTCGAGGAGTATCGTTAACTCGCACACCTCAGTGACGCAGATGTACTGAACTCTCTGTCAGAACTGCTTATGGGCGTGGCTCTACAGTGGGCTCGCTACAACAGAGCACTGGTACTGCTGAGATGAATTCCGTGCAGCAGCTAGGCGCTGCTCCAGCGAAAACCAACAACAACAAGTAAATCTGTTGTCGAAGGCCATAAGGTACATATAGAAGCTTTAAGAGTCCGTACGAAATTACGTCGTCTACTTGATAACAATTTAAACAAGCTATCCAAGCCGATGCAACTAGACCTGCAATTCAATCTGATATACGAAAATATGGATGAGGAGCTCAAGGAAGTTTTCGGTCGACATAACGTCCGGCATATTGGCGAGTTTCTTCAACTGGCAATGGACGCAGTGCGCAGAATCAGCCAGAAGGGTCCGAGAAAGCAGCCGCTGCCAGTAGACCAGTCCCTGAAGCGGTGTTCAAGCCGTACGTGAGTAACAATACCAAGGCACTGCCGAGTGTTGCTGGCGTGCAAGCCATAAACACGGATGATCTTGACACAGCAGTAGAAAAAGCGATCGAAAAACGAATGAAAGAGCTCTCATTCCCCAATAATGGAGGAAAGCCAAACTTTCACAATAATAATAAATCCAGACCAACAAAAACTTGGAAAATATAACACAGCCCGAAGCTGAACAACAACAATTCGCGGCAAAACACCACAACCGTGCCGAGAAGCAATAAGCCGGTCGAGCAACCACCTGAGCCAAGCAGCAAACCCAGCTCGCCAAACTCGAGCCGAAGAAAGTCAAAGAAATATTGCTTTGACTGTAAGCTGCCTGGCTATACGCGTATTTATAATGCACTGGAATAGAGAAACGGAGCGAGCAATGAGAAACGGAGCGAGCAGGAGAGGCTCCTATCAGCTCCGAAGAACCACCAAGCGCCTCGAAAGAACCGCAGAAAATCGAATGTAGCACCACCTCTGCTGAGACTAAGCAAGAGTTCTTAGCGGCGAGCGACGTCGATCTCGACGGCGACTCCCGTTGGTGGCCCCACATTGAAATCGATATTATCGAAAATTTTCCAGATGCATGTTTAAGAACACATAAGCTCGACCCTACAGTTTACGTAACTTTACCGTCGTATACATTTGATGTAATGCTTTTACTAGAACTAGAGCTGCTAACAGATATCGATATAGAGATGTTTTTCAATTTTGATAAACCATCAAAGTATCTAATGTACTTTAATTTTAATGCCAGTGAAGAATTAAACTTGGTTGCAGACGACGAAACAGGATACATTCTTGAAGTAGACTTGGAGTACAAACAAAAAATTAAGGATAAGCATGAAGACCTACCCTTTGGCCCATATGAGAAGTACCGCCTCGAGGCTCTGACGAAAAATTGTAAGCCATGTTAATTACAAAAAAAACAAATTATATCATTCATTATAAAAAATTAAAACAAGCATTGGAACACGAGAGTAATAATTGAATTACATAGAGTGCTAAAATTTAAGCACATACCTTGGTTAAAACCTTATATAGAGTTAAATACTGAATTAAGGAAACAAGCAAGCAACGATTTTGAAAAAGTACTTGTACAAGTTAATGAATAATGCTGTCTTTGGCAAGACCATGGAAACGTAAGAAATCGCGTGGACATTAAATTAGTAACCACCTGCGAAGATAAAAGTAAAGTCGAAAAAAATTAAATGAATAGCGTGACTACTAATATGCAACTAGAGAAAGCTGCCCGAACAATACCATTCTTTAGACCCTACCTCTTAAAGTGAAAGTGAACGAGAGTGCTATGGCCAGCCTTCACAATACCATAGGAGTATGCACTTATTGGGTAACATACGTAAAACGAGGAAACGTCGTAGTATACTTTGATAGTTTTGGTGATATTCGTGCTACAAAAGAACTTGTTCATTATTTTAGAGGTAAAACTGTATACTACAACAATAGTATACTGTGCAACTAGGAGTGTAAGAGGGACATTTCTAGCAAGGGTGAGCCTTCCGCGCCCTCGACTACGACTCGTGTTAAAATCATCACCCGAGCTAGAAATTGCCCTCCCCCTTGTTACACACCGTACTTTTTTTTAAAAGTGCACGTAAGGCCCTTTTTTAAGCATATAGGGCAAAATAACAGTTTCTCCAAAATTTTTCAAAATTTTCTAAAATTTTCTAAAATTTTTTAAATTTTCGAAATTTTTTTAAATTTTCTAAAATTTTTTAAATTTTCCAAAATTTTTTAAATTTTCCAAAATTTTTTAAATTTTCCAAAATTTTTTAAATTTTCCAAAATTTTTTAAATTTTCCAAAATTTTTTAAATTTTCCAAAATTTTTTAAATTTTCCAAAATTTTTTAAATTTTCCAAAATTTTTTAAATTTTCCAAAATTTTTTAAATTTTCCAAAATTTTTTAAATTTTCCAAAATTTTTTAAATTTTCCAAAATTTTTTAAATTTTCCAAAATTTTTTAAATTTTCCAAAATTTTTTAAATTTTCCAAAATTTTTTAAATTTTCCAAAATTTTTTAAATTTTCCAAAATAATTTCTTATTTAACACCGGGAGGTAATGGCCATTACCTCCCGTTCAGGCGAAAGCGTTCGAAATGCTCCACTTGCCATTCGCTTTAGATGCATGGAAAGGCCCATTACATGCACGTGTTAAGAAAAGATCGTTTCTAACCTTTTAATCAAAGCAATTGTGGACAATTATGTTTAAAAGTTCTCTTTAAAAATTCTTAATAAAAACGCTGATGTATTCATTGGAACGTTAGTCAATTATTATGTCTTATTGCATAACGTTGTCGTGGAATATCTCCGTTTTGAGGAGTGAATTTTTCCACTCTCTCGATCTTAAAGGGTCTTACGAACTCGATCTTATATATTTTGAAACTTTTAGCGCTATACAATAAATTTTAATGTGAAGATAAGGCTGAAAAATCTATGACTAGTACACTATCTGAAGACTCCAACGAAATCACAGGTATTGAAGAGTATTTACAAAAAAAAGAATGTAATTCGCTAATAAACATGAATTACATCCTGCCCTTGAAGATACTGAAAAGAAAACATAAGGCTGTCCAGATGTGTTACAAAGCAAACACCTTTCCAGCATTTTTATTCGATGAAATACGTTTCAAGTTAAATGGCGTTATCGTCGATTAAACAAAAAACGTTTGTATTACAACTACCTTAAAAAATTATGTCTCGTGTAGTAAAGATCAAAAAACGAGACTCGAGAACTCTGGATGGAAGCAAACTCACTCTAATTCTATCAGTGGTACAACGTTTAATTAATGCCTTTCTCTAAAGTATATGCTGTGGCTGGCTGAAGACTACGAAAAACGGATTCTCAATCCTAAAAGCAAACTTGTATTAATACGGTCGAGAAATGATAGTGACTGTTTTGAGGTTGGAAACGAGGCTTATACGTATAAAATTATACTGGAAAAGTAGTACAAGTGCTCGATTGTGGTAAACCTATACAAATACTTTTTAGAACGTGGAGTTTATACGAGCTCTCCCTATTGAGTCAGACCGAGAAACCGGGATACATTATTTTAACCTGTAACGTGGATTTTCGTTACTCTGGTTATTTATTAAAGTTTTGCTCGACACTTTACCGAATTTATCTATATCAATGGGCGCCATGTAAAGCGCGGCTAACTCTGCACGAGCCCTTTCCTAGAGGAAGTTCCGTGAAGTGGAAAATCAGGAATGACTAATTATATAATAAATACACAAAAATTTCACTCTTTAAGTACCTAGGCTTTATTACAAGTTACAATACGTACGGTCGCCAAATTTACAAGATTTTCACACTTTTAATCGGTCGCTATACAAATATGACTACGCTAGCCCTCGCACGCGTCTCTCGCGACGACCAAATCACCACGTTTCCCGAGTTTTCCCGAATCGCGTAATCCCCCCCCCCCCCCCCCCACTAATATTCATAATTTTCAAGCTGGCCCGATGCGCACTGATCCTAGACAACGGTGTCACACCACCACGAGTTTATTTCATTAACCCGGAGCACATGGCAGCAATGTGCGATATCTGTTAAATTAATTTTACCTACAAGTTCCGAGGGAAGCTTGACAATTATAGTCCACTCACCGTCACTAATTCTGGACGCCTAACGGTGCTGCTTATACTCTGGTCGCTATTGTTGCCTCCGATAATATCCTCGCTGATAATGTCTGCCGATTTTTCAATACGTAAAAGGTGCTCTCAACGTGCATCTATACTCTCTAACGGGCGGGCAGGCAATGCTCAAAATCGAAGAGGGCGGAAATCTCTTCCATAATTTTAGCTCTTCTTCTCGACCACCTTCAGCCCACACACTTGTTTCTTCCGTCCCTTTCTTCACGGTGATTGGCCTTGATTTTCCCTAAATGCGAAAATCAAGGCTAAGTCTGCGGCGATTTGAGATGCTACTTTCCATTGGTCCGCTCTGCGATTGCCACGAAGCGCGGGCAATATGAATTGCTAAATATACACGCGCGGGCAACCCGGCGCGTATATCTATATCGGGCGCTTTCGGTTTTGTCGCCGCCGGACCATCACAGTTGGTAGCGGCGACGTGCGCGCGTCGGCCTACGCTATGATAGGCCGGCAGCTTCATGCGGCTCGCGGCGCGGCCGCTGCTAGCTCTCCCCATTCTGTCGACAGCCGTGTCGGCATCTCTCTCTCTCTCTCTCTCTCTCTCTCTCTCTCTCTCTCTCTCTCTCTCTCAATATGCAATAATGACTTAATAATTTCAAATATTTTTGACGGTAACAGCACTAAGCGTGTTGATGTAGTTCATGCTATACTGCGTCGTGTCCTCCCATCGATACAGAAAACGGATATAGTAAATACCCGCCTGCTTCGGTCAGATGAGTCGCTTTCGGTGACATCAACCAAACTAGCGAGCGTAGACGATCACCGTGGGTTGTTACCCTCTCCAGCAGTGAATTAGGAGATAAAATCATGCGACAAAAAAAGTTTATAACAGGCTTTCACACTAAAGATGTCGACATCTCGGCACTTGACCAGGAGACTAGTGATGCAATATTCAATAGTAAAATTTTTATAAATGAACATCTACCAAGGGAAACATTTAATAATTATAGAAGCCTTAAAGCCCTTGCGATGAGGCTCAAATTTAAATATATCTGGCATAGGGGGGGCCGTTTCCTGGTCAAAATACGGGATGGCGATGTTTCCCACGAATTTTTAACAGCGGCAGAACTCCAAGTAATTTTAGCCTTGTATGAAACTCCACAAATTGCATTAGATTCACATAAAAAAACAGGAAAAGCAAATATAAATGAAATAGATAAGTTGGACATTCAAACAAATAATCAAACGGAGGCTGTCGCAAATGAATGACTATCGTTGGACACTGCTGGGGGGGTGCACTGTAGGGGACTGAGAGCAGGATTTATCAATGTGACCTCTCTAGATTGTCATATTGGTACACTCCGTCAACACCTTCTATCTGGTCCCTCCTACCACCTTTTTGGAATTGCTGAGACGCACCTTGCTAAAAACATTGACGACAATCGCATTCAGATCAAGGGCTATTCAATTTTAAGATTAGATAGGAATAAATTTGGGGTGGGTTAGTCCTGTATGTACACAATAGTTTTAAGGCAACCATACTAAGCCGCTCACGTACCACCCAGGATGGTACGCCGAACATTACTGAATATATTATGTGTAGTGTGCAACAGGGCGACCTTCCCCCCGTATTCGTTGCTCTGATTTATAGGCCACCGCATGTACCATTCCTGCAAAATTCAGACCTAACTGATAAGCTAGCTACATACACGCAGGACTATAGTCATAAAATCTTGATGGGTGATCTGAATGCGAACCTGTTGAAGACGTCGGCTGATGCAAGATTCGTTAGGCGATTAGCCAACGATTTAAATCTAAAAATAATAGAGCATGGTGCGACTCATCACCTCGAGGGGTCTCACACATGGATTAATGTCGTTATGACAGATGACAACGACGTGGTGCTGAATGCCAGCAATCAGACGGCGCCCTTTGCCAGCAATCACACAATTATAGATGTTGAAATAGATTTTAAATTAAACAATAGCCCCATCAGGAAGATCTTCTATCTTACCTGAGTAAATGTGACTGGGCGGCGTTTGATTGCTTGGACAACAACGACATGGACGATTTATTGGGACAGCTCAGCGCCAATCTCATGGGGGCAATAGATGAACTCGCTCCACTGAAGCAATTTACACCAAAAAATAAAGCTAATCCTCCATGGATTGACGCAGATCTGGCTCACATAATAAAAAAACGTGACGCCGTACGCAGACGACTACAGCGCACAAAAAACGGTAATCTTTGGCAGGAGTACCGGTCTCTCGCGGTCGAAGCAGAACAACGCATGAAAATCGCGCGGGAGACTTACATGCAGAATAAGATTTTTAAAGCCCTAGAAAATAAGAAGGATATTTGGAAAGAACTAAAGGGCTTGGGGCTCCTGCCAAGGGCACGGGGAGGGGGGTTGCATGGCTTCTCGCCGGGTGAGCTGAACTCGCACTTTGCGGGGGTATCGGTCTCCCAGAGTGAAGGTGACGTTGATTTGGGTAGCATCTTGGACTCGGCCAGTGACGACGGCTTTGTTTTCAAAGACGTTACAGTGACGGACGTAGTCCTGGCTGTTGCTCATTTCTCGTCGCAGGCTAGGGGTGAGGACGGTATTTCCCAAAGCGTTGTAGCTAAGGCTCTCCCGTATATAAGTCATCATATAGCGAGGGTCTTCAACTCCTCTTTGTCTGGTGGTGTCTTCCCAGGGGCTTGGAGGGGGGCTCACTTGGTGCCTCTAAAAAAGGTTTCAGTGCCATCTATTTTATCAGATTTTCGCCCAATAGCACTATTGAGCTTTCTCTCCAAGGTGCTGGAGAAGATAGTACACAACCAGATTACCGATTTCTTAAGATCCAAAAATATCTTGGATCCTCTGCAAACCGGTTTCAGACAGCATCACAGCACCCAGACAGCTCTACTAAAACTAACCGAGGACATACGAACTGGGATAAACGACAATAAGAAACTAATGACTATACTGCTACTGTTCGACTTTAGTAAGGCGTTTGACACTATATCACCATCTAAATTACTTCGTAAGCTGATACGCATGGGTTTTTCCGGGAGTGTTCTTCTGTGGATCAAATCATACATCTTTGGTCGCAGGCAAAAAGTCATAACTGACAACAACGGGGAATCTGATTGGCTAACCACCAATCTAGGTGTGCCACAGGGTTCAGTCCTGGGGCCCTTGCTATTCAGTCTTTATATCAATGACTTACAAGACGTACTGACTGGTGGTGATGTTAAACACTTGCTATACGCGGACGACTTGCAAACTTACACTCAAGTGACATGGCGAGATCTTTATGTGGGTATCAAATGCATGTCGGCTGTTGCGCGGGCAGTGTCGGAGTGGGCCGAAGCATCCGGACTGCGACTCAATGTCGGCAAAACAAAAGCGATCATTTTCGGCTCCGAGCACAACATCAATCGGTTGCAGGATCTTGGTTTGCCCGGCATTGAGTTTCAGGAAGGTGTACATGTGCCTT